>NNCF01134694.1:38278-77093 GCA_002313205.1 Laupala kohalensis
CGTAACTGCATTTTCCCTACCTGTACAAGTTTTTAGGGCTCGAATAACCTCGATGTCGACGAGCCGTAAAACCCCACAAAAAAATCTTTCAATTATACGTGAAAATAAATCGAATAATTAAGAATAGTGTTTTTCCAGATATTATAGAAAAGATCTGTAAGCTTGAAAACACAAAATTTTGACTTTGATTTTTGGACTTTTGTCCAGCCAGTGTGCGGCGTGAGAAGAAAGATCTCTGGCCACTGGTGACATCGAGGCGCACCGCAGGGGTCATGTAGTGGGAAGAAGAGTTAAGTGCTTGGACTAGAACGTGTTCGTTCTTGTGTTCCTGCCTTTGAAATAGAAGTTTACTTATTTTCTCTTTAAACGTTATATTGTATAACACAAATACGAAGAAAGTCTTTAACCCATTTCCGTTTTATTTTCCGAAAAACAAAACATGAACTTCTCTGTTTGTCTATAATTATTGAATTAAACGCCCCAATTTTCACAGACTAGATTTATTATCTATGAAAGAAACTACACAAAATTTCGACCCCCACTGTACTCACTATGTAATAGAAAGAAACTTCTATTATTTTAATTACAATAAGAAATGATAAGGAATAATAATGATAATAAATAATGATTGTATCCCTTCATTCGTTTATACATAGATAATTAACTGAATATAACTTCAATTTCATACATTCATACATTTGCATGTTATATCTTTCGTAATACCTTTACTTAATACTCATAATTTGATTTTTACTCCTAGTTCAGTTTTAAATTTTTAAACGAAGTTTGGCAGCAATATTTTGTAAAGTATGCTGAGAATGACAATCAGAAAAAAAACTAACCGTGTTAAACTATACTTAATACGAAGATAATTCGTATTACTCGAATTTGCGAACGGATTCGAAGACCGACGCCATGCAGTATTATTATAGCAGTCTCGCTTGTGCTCAGGACAAAATTGAGAAGTGAATGTTGACAAGACCGCTTTGGAAATAGGGCGTAACCCAGAAGCTACGTGAATAATGTTTTACGCTGATACTTGTCAACATCAAACACATATCATTTCTTAAAACCATTACAATCGGTTGTTTTGTCTAGTACTCCTCCAGTTAAGTTGAAGATATTCAGAGTAATCTATCACTTAGTATTTCCTCGAAAACCTTTCCTGACTCAAACAACATAACCAATATTTCGAGTGCTAAAAGAAAAAAAAATCTTTAACTAATTTATCCTTTCTCTCCGGTATTTTGGTTATACTTCCTACTTCCTTGTTTTCTTAATAATTTACAAATTTATTCGCAAAGTATTTTCATGTTTCCGGCCGAAACTCACTTGTCTTTCGCATTGTATTAGTTTCAAAGGAGATAAGATAAAAATCGCGACAGAGTCAACTACTGACCACAAATCGCAATGAAAATAGTCAGTTCAATCGTCTCCTGTAGTGCATTTCGGAAATTTAACCTGCAAGTTCTTCTGGATTATTGGCTATTAACTACGATTATAGTAGTTTCCAAAAGCTTTATCTTTGTTCTCTTCGAGACTGCCCTTCCTTAGGAAATCTTCATTACCTTAATTGAACACAATAGCAAAAGTCCCTTGAAGCCGAGAATCAAACAGGTTTTTTTAAGAATTCTGCTCTCTCCCATAGTACAGCTCACAATCCCATAGTATAGAAGCAGCAGTTTCTTTTGGCATACACAAGTTTCATTATCAATTTTTCCGATTCTTTGGAGATAAGTCTAAAATTTCCATGTCTTGTTATGAACTCTTTAAATATATCGCTGGTCTGAAACCATTTTATGTTTCTCGTGACGAAGCGTACGTTTTTAATATACGCATATGTCTCTCTGCCCTTAAATGAATTAACCCAGCATATGTTCCCAGCTTCAATTAAAGTTGATGTAACTAGTCTCCTCGCATTCTTGTCTTCTTTTTTCAGTTCCTGTCCACTGATGTTATTGTCCCTTTCATCTTCAATAATTTTGGAAACTTTACCTTCTGTAGATCTAGGTCTATAGGCATCACTCCCATTATAACTGTCGTACATGACCCTCGTTGTGAATATTTACTTTTTAACTTTGGGATTTCGGAATATTTCAGTGATTTATGCGTGATGCTAAGAAAATAAATTACTGCAGCTACAGACGGGCAAATATTGAAGTCGTGTTCCCACAGCGTGTGGCTTGCCAAGTTAAGTAATTTTAAGTATGAAGTTCCTCATATGTACAAACTCGTTATACCTCGAAATGACTAGGGGTTACTTCTTGAGAAATATCGGTAAATGCTCGGATATTAACACTGAAGTACTCGCCTATAATCACATTTTATCCAGGGTCTTAAGATTAAAATCTTTCTTGAATATGATTTTACATTACAAATAAGATACACTTAATTTTATAATTTAGATATTTTACAATTATAACAATAACTTCAAAACATTTAAATATTTTACCCATTCTTATTTTTTTTAAATTGTGCAATAAATACGAGAACCGAATTACAAATTACTACTACGGTTTACATTTATGTTTTAAATGTAGTGACGTCGTGATTTCGGTAGTGGGTGCGATCTGAAAACATAAAGATCTGAGAACATCGGATAGTGCTTCCAGTCTACCTTCCACGTAGCTCAACTGGTGGAAGAATAAATCCGATGACAGGAATAAATTTTCTGATTCGCTTTCTGATGTGTTCGTCTGAGTTTTTACCTGTTTTGCTGGAATTTTTGTTCTTTATAGCGTTGTTTTCTTGTACAATAGAAATAATGTAAAACGAACTTTTTCCTAAAAGGGTACGAGAAATATAATTTAAAACTCTATCTTGTCATTAAAGTATGCATTTAAAACTCTACCTCATCATATTGAAAAGGTTTTCTATGTTTTCTAATAATGATGAAATTGACAGGGAAAAAAAGGAAATTTTTACTGAAATTGTTTTTACACTATCTTTCTCAATTATAAGAATTTCTTAAGATGTTTGTTTTCCAAACAGCTTGTTTTCACCGTTGAATAAATGGATAGTAGAGATTCATAATAAAATAAAATGAACGACCATTTATGTGCAAACACGATTTATTAATTATTGTTAAGTGATAATAAATTGTGCCTTTATACTAATAAATCGTGTCTGAGCAAATAATATCATTCATTGCCTTTTTATCATTTATACAGACGTAATTAAATGGAGATTCATGACATGCTCAAGCATTGAAATCATTGTATATATGTTATTACACTTAGTTTTCTCTACAGTTAGTTTTTCATGCTATTGATATCGTCAATTAAGACGTTATAAATCCCCAACAGACTTCCTTCACAGTGATATACCACGTTTCTTTGTTCTGCCGCCGTATCTTTCTATTGTTTCCTGCTTCTCCTTTGTCGAATCCGATGCTAATCTTTCAACAACAAATGCCTAACCAAGGCTGATCGAAAGCGAGTCTAGAGACTATTCTTTTTTCACTCGAAAACTTGGATAACGAAACATCTTGCCTACGTAACGGTACTGTCCAGAACATTTGAAAGGGATTGTGTCCAAAGCATGACTTTTTCAATGACATTGAGACAATTTTTTTAAATTGGGGCTTTAGGGCTCGGCAACGTCTAGGTCATTAGAGCCCTAACAGTTTTTTTTTCATTAAAAAAAGTGTCTAAAAAAGGAACCAATTATTCTCGAACTTCACCATTCTCCTTTAATGACGAAGACTAAAATATGACTAAACAACCAAATGATAGAAAGCGAATAAAATGTCCACAAATTATATAAAATTTCACTTATTTTAAGATCAAATCTTTATCTTAGTGCATGTAGTGTAACCACGCATCAAAGTTTCCTCGTGTAATTATGAAGAAAGCCTTTATCAAGCCAGAAAGATATGAAAAAATGAATATCAGACAAAGAAGTAGGGGAAGATGTTGAATTTACGTTCAAGCCTAAGAACATTGAACCATTTCAACGGTACTTCAAATTCATATGAGAAACGTCACCTGGTCAGTCATGTGATGAAACTTTAATTCACGAACAGTATCATCCTATCACAAAGCTTACAATTATTCAGTAACTAGTGAATGAAAGAGTAAACGTCTCAAGAGAAATTCTGATTGTGAAGAAAACAAAACGAGTACACGTGAGGTGGTGACGTGATGACGAAGGAAGCTCTCATACAATCTCACGAACCCTGAGAGAGCGGCAAGGGATGCGAAATACAGATGGTAACAACAAAAGCAGCAGCAGCGTCCGTTTACGAAAGTGCAGAAACCCGAGCGAAAAGAGCCATTTTGTGACGTGCGAAGTGCCTGAGAGAAACCCACGAGGCCGCATCCGTCGCCTGCCGCCCCCACCGTCACGGCGACGCTTCGGGGCCCTGTGTGCCAGTTTTCACTGCTCCGCTTGCAGCCACCACGCAGTTGCCCGCCTTCGTCGGAGCAAGACTCCCTCCTTTGTTCCTCGGCGCTGCAAGGCGCCCACCGCCGCGTCGCCGCTGGGGCAGGGTGGGATAGCGCCGGAGGACACCAAGGACGGATTGCAGGACGAACAGGCTATTGCCCACTAACATATTATCATATTGTAGTATTTGTAAATGGGAAATGTAGCGTGCTATTGAAGCTTGTCTACATGGGGTGATAGGGATATTGTTAGTAGTTCACCAACAACTTGGTCCATTTGGAATTATTAGTAGGAGTAGTTAGTAATAGTAAGAGTAATAGCGCTACTAATAGTATTAGGAGGTGGATAGAACAAGGAGTGTTCGATTTTCAGTTCACAGCGATATGAACTGAGACATTGATGTGAAAAGCTAAGAAAAAGTTCTGGCCCCGTCGGGAATTGAACCCGAAATGACTTGGTGGTGAGGAAGCATGCTAACCCCTCAGCTTTTAACTACCTCACTTTTTATTTCTTACTTACTACTGAATTAGGCTCGCATATCCTTGGATTCGTCGTCTTGATATTCCACTAAGATCAAATGGGTTAACCCAACTCCACATTGTAGAACTGTAACTTGAGATATATTATAACTATTTTACCGGAAGTATTCGCGGAGAGTACTGGTTTATATTTTTACAACTCAAAGTTTGTATAATTCTATCTCACAAAAAGTGGATGAAGCTATACGACGCATTCTTTTTATGTGGTAGAATTTCCGGATTGAATGAGGGTTGGTCTACCTTTTAAATTAAAAATTGTCTCTTTTACTCCATCAATAAAAAGTTCGGTTTCGCTGGATCTGTTTGTCGAAACTCTAAATTTTCAACGTGCACGGGTAAAATATATTTCTATAGCAAAGATCTATTAAGTCTACACCCTGTACGATCTATTTGAAACCTGATAACATTCGTTTTTAAGGAAGATACGTTGAAATATCCATTCCCTTCAACGTTGATGTCTTTACTGATTCCCCAATAAGTGTTTTCGTCGTAAATAAAAAGAGTCGTTCACAAAAAAATGGGAAAAATAAAATTCATGTAGAAAAGCATTGATGACATCTTTTTATTACTTTGGTGTACGAGCAAAAAAGGTTTTAAACTTGATCTATTTTAGAGGTAAATAACTTCTACGAGTCACCGCTGAATGATTTTAGCTGATGTAATACATCAAATACGGAACAAGATAAGTTGTATACCACGTGCAACCATTGGAAGACAATAACAAAAACAATGCTACAGAACACAATAGAGTGTGAAGTTCATTGCGTGAGAAGCCCAAGGGCGCGCAATGTTTTAACAGGTTGAAACAAGAGCTGAGAAGGTGTTTGTTGACGCCGTCATAGCTCACATTCCTAAGCGTTAACGCGGTACTGACTTCTAATTAATATCTCATTCACTTCTCTCTGAATGCAAAGTTTTACTAAAATTGCATTTATAATATTATTCTCGTAGGTTCGATAATATATTTTACATTTAATAAATTATTAACTTTAATGTATCAACATTAAATGTTTATAAAATGCATATTTGTAGTGTGCATGAAAAGATCCATCAGACCTGCTACAAAATTATTCTTTAAAAAATCTCAAATTTTAATGAGGTCAATCGATGAAACTCATTGAAGTGAATTGATTAGGATTTTGGCGTATATCTTTATTCAATGAATGTATTAAAAATGGATTTTATTGTAGATTAGTAATTCTTTTTTAATCACACAATATTTTGTCTACAGATTTGTAATTGAATACATTCAGTACTAAATAGGTAGAAGAAATGAATTTACCTTTATACATTTGGCCTATGCTTTGCAACAAAACTACAACGATGTGAAGGTGGTTACAGTGGTTTGAATAGAGTTTCGAAAATGGAAGACAGGATTTTCGATGCGATACTGAAACAACTTAACATTTGTATACAAAAAGTGTGATGTTAAGAAAAGTTCAACCAATGTATGCCGCTTGCAATTATCACAAAAGTCTACTAGTCTGAAAAACTAACATAAAATCCTCAATAATTTTCACGAAACGAAACTCTGTAATATATCATCCAAAATTGAAACATGAAACTGGATTGAACCGACACAAGTTTCTTTATGAAATAAAACTTGAGTGTCAAATAATCTTAACTTTACGTGATGGGTTTTTGTCAGCACGGCAGTAATGACGGGTAGAATGCAAAATATTTAATTTATTCCAGTCATATCATTACAAGGAGTGATGGGGCAGTTTGCCCAGGTCTGGTTTCAGGAAGAACCTCTATTTCAAATTGTTTCCGAACTTCATATATTTTCGAACATCATTAGTCCAAAAAGTGCCCCAACGGAACACAGTCAAATGATCCATGAGTGGTCTTCATTCCACACCAGAGAGTAGAGATGAGCCCGTAATAAATTGATTCACTGTTGAAGCTATGCAATGAAAAAAAAAATTGTACAAATGCAATTTCTATTCCGATCTTGTAGCTAGAATCCTATAAAATAGTGTCCTTTATAATAACTCTGTTTATATTATCCACATGCTTATGACACAGAATTCTAACATTGAATACTTGATACCATGAATGAAACGCATCGCAGCTCTTAACATCAATGACCATTAGATCGAAAGATGCAATTCGCACGGTGAAAATGAGCTGCAAACATGCAAATCGACTATTCTATGGAATTGCACGCAACAATCCTTGAAGGCGGTCGTAAAAGAAGAAATATTGTTCATTAAACGTACTGGTAACGTAATTGGTCATCTACGCCTCGCCACTTTCTTGAAATAATTCCATACCCCTTTCATGTTTCATATTCATTGAAACATCAATACATTAACTGCAGGATTTCATTAACTGTTATGCATTCCCTTTTTCGCTAGAAATACATGAACCTTACATTACGGATGGAATATTTCGAAAGGGTCGATATTTCACAATGAACTCACTCTCATTTTCGCTATGAAAAACAAAATTCAGAAAGAGAGAGAGAGAGAGAGAGGTGGAGCTTCGTGCGCCGTGGCTCCGAAGAGCGCGTGCGCCGTGAGACTCCCACCCGCTCCACTCCCCTCGCGCTCCGAGCACATCGCAGTGATCGCTCAATGCGACCGATCCTGTGTTTCGACGTCGGTTGCTCACTGCTTCGCCCGGCGAGATTCGCCGGAAAGTGACAGCTGTGCTAATGGAAAAATACACCCCTAAGGTGATTTTGGACAAATAAGACTAAAAGTAAAAAAAACACGTTCGTTAACAACGCGTAAACTAAGTGTTCCACCAATTATTAAAAGAAAACAAGTATATGGTGTTTCCCTGACATTCGTTTTCGTAATTTTTTTTCGTATAAGTTGTGACTTTCTCTTTAACGAATTCTCCCACATTTGTTTTGAAAATACTGTAAAAGTTAATTAGTCTAAATGAAGAGAGGATCATTTGAAATAAGAGACGTTCCGCCACGCCACCACTTAACATTGAAGAAACAAGACCAGGATATGTTGACCAATTACGAGTAGCAGACAAATGAATCTTACAAACTAGAGGCGAATCACAACAATGGAAGGTCATAGAAATCGTGGGAAGGCAGAAGATGAATTACGTTCTTCCACTTGTATTTCCCATTCACACGTGCTGCTTTCACACATCACACTTGAAAACATGCCAACCCGACTACATCACATCATCCAAACAGGTGGAATACGAGATAGAAACGCTGGTAAGAAGCGTTCTGTCACACGCACCATAATCTCTTCACTTCTTCTTCTGCATATCGTCAGCAAACGTTGGTTAGCGGCCAGATGGAGGTCGCAGGTGTTAGGTGTTCTCCAAGGACAGCAACGTCGGTCTCACCAATGTAGCGCCCGCCAACAACAACCCACTCACACACAAACACACCGCACTGTCCAACAGGCGAAGAGCGACTGAGTCGGTGAGGCACAGCTTGCTCGCTCGCTCGCGCGGGTCCCGGACGCACCGCGCCGTGGCGGGGTGGAGTGGAGTGGGGCTGTGCGAGGAGGAGGAGAAGGGGTTCGTGAGCTCCGACGGGCCAAGGAGGCGAGGCGGGGCAGCCCGCTCGGCGCTATCGCTAAGGTGCGAAGGTTCGTCACGTGTGTGTGACGCGCCATCCATTGACTCATGGGTGAGTGGCGAGGCCACGAGGAAAGTACGCCCCCATTGCACAAGTACGTCCATCAGATGGATGTTTCACTTGGAATAGCAATGAGCGAGGACCTCTTCCATGCGATAGTTGACATCAATACGTTGTGTCAAACCTATTCAACTTCCCGTTCACAACGCATTAAGACGTTCATTAATCAGAAGTACGTACATCAATGCGTCATATAAAACCTTCTCAACTACCCATACATAACGTATTCAAAGGTACATCAATCAGAAGGTAATATGACATAAAACATTTTAAAAAGTGACACCCTATTTCCTTAATATACTGAATTTATTTTTTAAATTAAATACGTAGATAATTAGCTATAGGTATCATTCTTGTGTATGAGTATATTTGGTTTCAATTTCTGAAATGTTTGTATAACACACACCATTACTAGAATATAATTATTTAAAACCAACGATTAATCGTCGAAATTTCTTGGCGAAATTTGAACTCCGCTTAAATTACTGAGCAGTAACGTGTGTATTCCGGTGATGATGAAAGTGATTAAGTGGTATTCTGTAGGGTGTACGCGTTAATACATAAATGAACTATCTATAAACACCTTGCGGTAACTATTCAACCGGTGTGTCTCCCTGCATGTGGGTTCGTTTTACCTCTCTAGTAAAAATTGCCATAGGGGTGGTCATCTGTTATCGCCAAACGGCCATTGGTGGCCACTTAAAATGAATGACCATCAATTGCCCGGCCATTGGTGGCCACTTGAAATGAGTGACAGTTTAGCGTTAACAGATGGCCACTCAATGACCATTTTTACTAGAGGATATTCTTAGATCACACTTCTGATCTTATGCCAGAGTTGGACCACAATTGTGGTCGGGGGGAGGGGTAAAAATCCCTAGAAACCCCGTGGGTGGAGTGTCGATAGTCTGTTATTATCGCATTAAAATAAAAATTATCTCAGAGTTTGACATGTCTTGGGTCACGTCACATATCTTGGGTTCCAAGCTATCTCTCTGCCAAATTTAATCAAGATTAAGCTATTCAGACGATACATGAGAACAAACAAATAAACGTTCCCATTTATAGTATTTAGTGAGGATATATGTTCATGTGATAACATATTTATTAAAATACGCAAATAAACGATATCTCGCCTTAAGCGCTTCCCGCATTTATTTTTTAAGAACCGAGTAAAATTTCAATATTCTAGCCACTTTGAGAGGAGAGAGAAGAGATGTCCGATCCCGTCGACCCACCCTTGTTAACGAGGGTCCAAAAGTCTAAAACATATACAAAATAAAAATAATTTGCTATTATATGAAACTGTTTTCGGGCGTGTCCAATACTTAAAGATATACTAAATACTTCAAAATGTAACTATAATTTTAATAAATTCATTCGAACATTCTAGATTTCTTTGTTTTTCGTATAATATTTCCCACCAACGAATACTTTTGCTCTTCAGTAAGATATATATGTTGACAATTCGTAAATGAATGTTCTTTTAATGTCAGTCAAAACAGAGCCATGTAAAATGTCGCAGAATAGAATGTTACGAGATCGTGTTACAGCAACTTGTAAGATGAGAACAGAACTCAAAGAATTTCATGCTATCATGGTGGTTTCAACGAAAAAAGTGAAATGTAGGCTTCAGGGAAAGAAAAGGAAAATACAGAAGTCAAATACACGTCGTACTGTCGAATACAAAGGTTTCCCAATAACAGTTTCCTGGAGTGTTGATCATCTCTCCAAGCAACTGCAGCATTGTCAAAAATGAATGGAAAAAAGTAATTGAACATTATAAAAACAATAATAAGAAACATTGAATCAGTTTTGAAAATGAACACATGAAACACATTTAGTTTTATATGTTCGAAGTGACTGCAGTTACCGGTTATACTAGTTGAATAAAGCCTGTCCCAAAACTCCATCATCACTCATTGGAGATAGTCGGAATCAATTGGATGGATCTCATTATTAATGACCGTTTCAAGTCCTTCAGTGAATTAGGAGAGATTCTATAGATCCCGCCTTTAAGATAACCTCACTAGAAGTAGTCACACTGATTCAGGTCCGAACTGTATGGAGGTCGTTCAATTCTGCGCCCAGTGAATACCGGCGTCCAATGCGATCCACCGCTCACCAAACGTCGTGCTAAGTCACGTGAAAATGTCTTGGGTTCTGAGGAGACGAGCAGTGGCCGATCTAGGGGGGGGAGGTAAGGGGGCTATAGCTCCCCCCCCCCCACCAGTGTAAAGGACATGGAAGATGGTGGAATTTTTTTACTTCAGGAATGTGTTTGGAGAAGTTAGGAGGTAAACGTGTTAAATTTCCTCTGTTTTACAGTTGCTTAGGAGTTGAAAGGGGAAAGAACGATACATTTTTTCGTTAATACTAGAAAACTGTGCGGAAAACTGTACTCTTAACAAAATTATTACTTATAAATTTTTCTATTAGACTGTTTCTATACATTTTTTCTCTATTCCAAATAAATTTTGAAATACCCGCCCACAAGAATAGTAAATTTATGAAAAAAATTAGCCTACCTCACATTTTTGTCAAGCTTATATTTCTAATTAACATTATTCTCGTCTACAATCATATTTATATTGATATAAAACCGGACGATGGCAGGAACCTCTGCTGAAACGTTGTGAGATAGTAAATAATTTTCTACAGAAAAAGATCGGTTTTATGTCAATAGTAATATTTCTAACACATCAGTCCCTCGTTTTACGGAACACGAAATTTACTATAAATTTACATATTTACTATTTTACCTTCAAGTGGTCCGGTGTTATATGAACTTGAAATTTTCAGATAAATTTACATGTTTTGAAGAAAAACGCTTCATTTCAGTTCTCATTTTTTGGAGGGATTTTCATCGTTTTATAATTGATTTATATTGTGTATCAGTAGGTATAATGAATTCAGGAAACGATGATTGTTTAATAATAACCACTTATAAAAATGGAATTTCGCAATAAATATTAACAACAAACATTCACAATAAACATTGAAAATAAGGGAAGGAAAATGGGTGGCATTATTGAGCGACTTAATGATAAAACGATAGTCATGATACATAAACAAATGAATATATTATTACAAATATACTTCATTTATGATTATAATAGTAGTATGGATTTATTGCTATTGTTGCAAGTTTAAGAAATTGTGTATTTGTTGGTAAAAACTTCGAAGGTCCAGCGTCCCAACTTACTATATTATTTCTTTTACTGGAAATGTGATATGTACTCAAAGTATGCATTAATGATGCCATTATAGTGTTATAGAGTAATATATGATTTCTAACAGAACTTCCCTATTGTCCCGACAGATTACCATAAGCAAGAAAGGCGATGATTTCCTCAAGGATTATTTAAAAAAATTATATTTGCTTCATTCTCGACCTTCTTCAAGGAATGTGGGATGAGAAAGTTCTAGAGTTGATACTATATAAACTGTTTGAACGACTCATGTCGACCTAATGTAGTTGACCTATGAAACTAATGTATATGTGAAAGATATACCTAGCAAAAAATAAGTATGCACAGAGACCCTGCAGTCCTTTCAAATCCCACTACCCTGGGAAGAGGTACGCTGTAGTTTATGGGTAAGGCAATTCACCCAACAGTACGAAGGTGACAGAACTGATACGATGCTACCGAATGCTAAAGTAAGTAGACTTTCATTTTTATCTTAACACCAAAATGACAGAGAACCAATAACTGCTGCTTTTCAATCAGCATAATAAAGCTAGATTTTTCGGACTAATGAGATCTGAACACCATGAAAATGGCATCTTTGGGCTTCAACCATCAGATGTTCCAGACGTGTCGATTCTGAGAACCATTTGAAGACCGAGTTTGACCAAAGACAAATAGCAGGAAATATGAAAAGGGAACCCGCATATTGACTACATACGAAATATGGCAAATAATATGAGAAATCTTTTTAAAACTTGTATTAATGTGTAAGTAATATATAAATGAGTGGTCAAAAAATGATTGTGAAAAGAGTTGTCGAATAATCAATGGAAAAATAAATACAAAAATGGCTGCCATTGGGGAAAATATCAACATTGATAGTACAAGCGGAGAAGAAGTTAGTATCAAAGTTCTAACATTAATAGTATTTTTCAAAACTGACCAAGAAAAGATGGAAACCAATGTGTAATCCAACCAATAGATTCAGCTCCTGGAACTGAATAAAATTGTGCTCTTGTATACTTCCACAATCTGCGATATCATGTCAGCTGCATTTTGTGTGAGTAAAATTGGTTCTATCAAACACTACAAGAAAGAAGTATACGCGCAAATCAACTGAGTTGTCTCGTCACCTGCGGGAGTTGTAGGCCCTCTCATGTTCCAATATCTCGCGATACTGAACTTCTCACACCGTACCGTTGATGAATATCGGGTCAATTATCCTATTCGACGACATGACATCCCACATTGTGACTTTCCTTGGATGCAACTCGACGTGCATTTCATGAAGTGTTATCGCGTGTTCTTCACTATAAGATTTTAATTTTCGTTATTTTCAAACAAATATTTTATTGTTGATAATTACCAGACATATTACACAAATATTCTACACATAAAAACTCTAACATTACTTGAATTTTTTTAAATTCCATATTTCAAACGTTGTCATTATATGGGGAAAAATCGTCACCTTGTTAATCGTCAATGCGCTATTTAAAGAATGCACTTAACTCATAGCAGCAAAAGTATTTTTCTTTAAATTTCATTTCTAGATTATCAAACAATTTAACAGTAAATATTTTTGTCTCTGATAGAACAGTAGATTAGATGTGATAGTTTTGTTCAGGAAATACCTTTTATTTCTTCACAGATCTCTACGTTTGCGGTAGAGGCACTCCGAGAAAAGAAACTGATAATCGTGGATTATAAATTATTTTGTACAAAACCAAGAATTTTAATAGTGTCTATTATTCGATGTAATTTGAATAATTTTCTTGCATAAGATTTGTCCACGTCGAGGCGAAACGTTTTGCAGAAATATTTAGAAACATTTTTTGCAGAAAATGTTTTATTTTCCTGGAAAAAATACAAAGCTATATTTATTACAAGAATTTTGAATTATAGAGATATAAACATTTTATAAAAAAATTTCTTAACAAAATATGAAGTAAAATTACAACACAAATTGTTTTCCTAGATACTAATATGGACGTAAGATAACACCCTCAAGCATTACACTGCCGTGAATTATCATCAATGTCCTCAAAGCTTGAAGGAATTGAAATAATTACACGCATGAAAAATTGGACTTCGAAATTCGAATATCAATGAAAACCTTTCAATTGTGTTTTTCACGCAATAAATCTATTTTTCCTTGTACTCAATGAAAACATTGTAGTAGTAGTTAAATTTACCACCGTCCAATTAATGAGGAGGATAATTTTGCTGTAATTCTATATTACACCTTTCACTGCATGAAAGAAACACGCGTTTTTGAAGCTTCCAGCAATTAGTAAATGAATCTATGCGACAGATGAGAGAAAGTACAACCTTCATCAACCCTTGAATTCCCACAGGTATGAAAGAAACCGTCAAAAGTGAAATCCCTATGTAACAGACCACTTACAATGAAATATAATTACAAGCAGCTCAGTGGTGCTGAGAAGTAAGGTAATTAAAAAAATGAAAATGAAGAAAATTTGATTAAACGTTGAAAAGGCGAGTTATAGTACATTCATTCATGAAAGGATGATAATGAGACGAGCATCGTGGAAGTTCGTCATCCGAATAACAGTCGATACGCAATATTAAGAAGAATTACGTGTAGAATGTATGAGTAATAATTGTTCAAATTAACCTTTCTATCCCTCGAAGTAATGTATTTTTTATCATAAAAATGCAATTTCAAAATACAGACAGTATGACAATTTGACAGGAAACATTACCAGTGGACGTGAGAAGACTAAAAGAAATGTATTACTTGATACAAAACAAAAAAATGAAGCAAAAAATAAGAATGTTTAATTCTTAATCCCTCAGAAGAAATAAGAGTGAAGATAATATGTTTTGTTTGTTAATTCTAAACAAAAGAAATATCATACGTGATAAAATTTCGAATATTGTTATATTGCGCTATTTCACTGCGAGCGTGTATTGCATTTCCGTGAAGAGTTGAAACGGTAACTTATTGTAAACTTTATCCAGATGTGAGTCATAATATGCATAACGTGACTAGTTGTAAAACAAAAAGCAATTCCAACATAACTCGACATTGGATACTTACAAACATTTATCCTTCCATTCATCCCCACCAAATAAACACAAATGACGTTTAGTTATGTCTTACGAATAACAAAAAGTGTTATCACAACACATTACGTCAGTAATTGTCACAATACATTACATTTTGGTTCACATATAATAGTAGGGAAACTGCTATGTTAATAGTAAACTTAGCTTGGGTTGCCATTTACAACTTTCTCATAAGAAATACGTTTCCTTCACGAAATTTGAAAAATTTGGGAGTTTTGATGAATATATCAAAACGTTGCTATTTTAGACAAGAAAATTATCTTATGTTAATATTAATGCACAAAAATACAGAGATTAAGAAATAATTTGCAATTTAGAAATGATATACATTAATCAGAGAAAATATTATTAACAAGTTTATACAAAATATTTTGTCATAGAAAATGCACAAAAACGTTAAACTTTGTTTATTTAACATTACTGGTTGATGGTACCATTAGATATATTTATGTACTCTTAGTATGATACAAAATCTCAGTATATGAAAGGATGATAATGAGATGAGCAATTTTCAATGTGCTAATATATGGGTGTGTGAGACGAGGTTGAAATTATTATAAAAAATAATTAGAAATTGTCAGTGAATTCTAAAGGAATGTTTAAGGAGATAACATTTAACGATTGTAACAACTAAAAAGAAAATACTCCACATATTTTGAACAAAATATCAAATAACTGCAAATATGTAGATACTGCCAAGAAGTATAATGAAATGACATCTTTTATAGCATCACAATCAATTTCTCACGTTTCAGACCTCATTTATGATATTACCAATGAGAGAACTTTGGTTTCTCCACCCCCTATTCACATAATTATTTTATAATTTATAAAAAAAGAGTCCAGGGTTATTTTAACAGTTGATCTTACAATAGTATACAAAACTAACATGATTGTTAATCTGTTACATGGTTTACACTTTAAGTTGTATCCTTTACATTAGAATCACAACATTTCTGTCAACAGTGTTCAAGATACATGAGATTACGGGTTTCGAAAATTTAAACGAACATACATTTATTGTTTTAGGATAATTACTGCTTCGCAGTGAAAAGTTATGCGAAACTCACATATTATACCTCTACCTATAAACAACACTTAAAAATGTGCATAAGATCGAATAATTGCAGTTAAGAGGCGGGACCTTAGGCGTGCCGAATTATTAATTTTTCCGGACAATAGATTTTTTTCTGAAAACGGGATTTAACAATGAATAAAAGAAAATATTTACTTTTTAGCGTTATTTTTGTTACATTTATTATTTACATTAAAAACAATCAATTAATGATATAGATCAATTGTTAAAAACAGTTAAAAAGTCATGAAAATTAGTTAAAAACAGTGATTTTTAAAAATTAATGGTCATTTCTGAAGATATCGGATTATAGAACGTTCTGGCTTATAAAATGCCGGATTTAAGATCTCTCTCTCTCTCTCTCTCTCTCTATATATATATATATATATATATATATATATATATATATATATATATATATATATATATATATATTCCAGTGATATGGTACATGGTAGTTCGGCGGAGAAAAATACATAAATTTTTTATCTCAATCGTTCCTTATATTTTCGGAGGGGTTGAATCCGNGATTTTGATGATACAACAAATTTTTGCATCATCCGCGAGGAGGTGGATTGTAGATTCAGTCGGATCAAGAGGTCATTAAGGAACATATCCAAGTGTTCATGAGCTATGTGAGCATACAGTGGAACACATGTAACTTCATTAACTGCAATCTTTCGTGGAATAAGATAATATCCATTAGGTTATAGAGACCGAAAAATTTACAGATGTTTCTGGGCTAAAGTGTCTCGTAGTCTTTCAAAAGCTTTCGGACTATCAATATTACACCAAATTTTGCACCATAGTCACGAAATCGGTGAAACCGGGAAAAAAATACCAAGTAGACTCGACAGTGAAGACTTTTCTTGGTTATTGATGTTCCTTCGATTCCTTCGGTATTGTCGAATATGACCTTGGGGAAAGCTGTGATATAGTAGCGACCACAGCTGATACGTATCGTAGTGTTTTCCTTTGTTGCTTGTCGCGATAATTTGTTTCAAAAGGTGAGCAATACATTGAATTTCAAAGGAAGATTAATCAATTTGTCAGAAATATGGTAAAGGTATATTGGCAGTTTTTCAATAGATTCGTTATGTTTGTACACCATAAGTACCCGGATATTTTCAACTGAGACTTTTTAACTGTACATAAAAAGTTCCAATAAAAGTCGTTTATTACAGGAAAAATGCAATGAACGTCGTTTACTATACGATGCTTTTTACCAAATGACACTGCCCAGTGAAACCCCAGGGAAGAATTAATATTTTTATGACTATAATATTTGTAAGTCACTCCGAATTCATCACATGTTCGGTTCTGGAAATCTACGATAAACTTTTACGAACAGCGTGATAATATTTTATAACTGAGAAGCATATATTATGGCTTGTGTATAACATGTTATCGCATGCATACTAATTAATGGTACTAGCTGATTTTCAATAAAAAATAATAATTTGTTGTCTAAAAGTTTACAAGGTTTGTATTCTGCTACATGGGATTGATTAATACGTTTTTGGAGTAAGTAAATATCTAAAAAGTCAAATGCTCTGAACGGTGAAATGGGGTCACGCTCTTTCGGCTAATGAGCATCGCTTAGACCTTAGAGTCTTGTCACTAACAACAACTTGGTATCTAAGCATCTATAAAAAGAAAAAAACGTCATTAAATGACATTAGTAATTAATTATAACAGTATGCAATAAGTTGAATTTCAGGTTTAGTATTTAATAATATAGAAATTAATTTACGAACTGAATATTACTATTACAAATCATTTCATTTGATAAGGTTATTCTAACACACATACCAATATATTGGATAGCACAAATCTTCAATGTAAAATTCAGTGGTTTATGAAATTAAGAATTTACAACAACTAACCCCATAATCAATCAAAGGAAAACTACAAAATATTTCGCCAGTGACAAGATATTACCAAAATCTCGAAGGAGGTCTAAGTACTTATTACGTGCGCGTGCAGAGAGACGCAATATGATTGAACTTCATTAACGTAGTTAATATTTCACAACCACTTACTTTTGATCTCTTAAATTTCAAAACTGCCGTATCCATATTTGATGTAAATGAAAAAAAAAATCAAATACGTAGCAGAATGCTATATGAATTAAAAACAGAAGTTAAATACCTTAGAACTGGTGAGGAATACAACACGAAAAAACTTAAAAAAGTCACATATTGTTTTAATTTTTCTATTAATTAATATTAAATTTATTAATTATTGAACCAGATTTTGTAAGAATTTTATTTTATTTGGTTCATTTGAAATTTCCCAAACAAATTTTCCTAACTACTCGATGTGCTAGTGACTTGAAATTTTGCATAAGTCCCTAAGAAGACCCTTGTCTCCTACCAATACAATAGTATGGATAAAGATTATAAAATATTATTTATAACGTCTAAACCAATCTTAACTTTTTCATTCGCAGTAGTTCTAAATGGCTCCCTGAGGTCTAGAGAGGAAATACGGCACAGTAAAATATAATACATGAGTGTGAAATGGAATAGCATTTTTTCATCTCGAACAAAATATTTTGTAATATCAATTATTACGTAAATTTAATCTAATATGGAATATAACTCACTAGTCATCGATAATCATTTAAATTTACCTCCATCCCCCCAACGAGCCAAGTGTTCATTAGAACTGTCCTTTTGTATCGTATACATCATCCATATGATTTGTCGAAGAAGTATAAAATAAAAACAAAGCAAAAATGTTTTAAAAACATATTTATCTTAAAATCAAGTTCATTATACATAAAATTAGTATATGAGTCATGAATGAATGCGCAGAGCTAACAATACAAGCGTGGGCATCTTCATTAAAAAAGTATTGAGTAGTTATATTTTCGAATTTATTTTACTATCATTCAGTTTCAATGAGGCATCTACTCATTATTCATTATATTAATTGATAATGTTTTGTATCTATTATGTTATAGATTTTATGATAAATAGAAGCTTCAAAAAATTTCTTTTGACTTTATAAAATTTTGTAAAACTGGTTTCCGACTATCAATGATTCATTAAAACCGGTTTTAAAAACGTACTGACTCTAATGGAAAGTGAGAACCAGAAAGAGAGATGATTCATGAATTTCTTTCTCCTTCCTTGTCACGCACCGCATTGGTTGTTGGTTACACAGAAGTGTCGAGTGCAATCGAGGCAAGCGTCGAAAGGAGCTCCGTGGGCGGTGAGAAGGAAGGAGGAGAAGAGAAGCGTTTGTCCACTCGAACCCCGCCTCTCCCTTGCTTCTCCCCTCCTTTCATACCCAGCTGGCACATCGCTATCATCGATCGACGCCGTTTAAATTTAGTTCCTCCTTTCCCCGCTCCGTCCCCGCCTTAACACTCTCGCTCCGCTCCGCCTAGTCCCCACGTTCCCCGCTTAGGGCTTTCTCCCTTCGCTGTCCGAGCCGGTGTATCCCCGCTCATTCTGGTCACCTCATCTCCGCTTTGGCTTCCCTCTTCCGGCCCCCACAACACTTCAGCGGGATTTCCACGTCTTCCCCGCCTCACTTCCCTTCTCATCGTCTTCCGCCTCCCTTCCGCGGTCTCCCTTCCGCGGTCTCCCTTCATCGTGAGACACCTGCTCGGCCTCGCACCTCGCCCATGGCGCCCAGGGTGGCCTCTGGCTCGACCAATACACTGCATGTCCATTACCACTTTGTTTTACCTTCCTTTTCCCTTGATGGAAAGGGCTCGTTCATCATCCGATTGTGTTTTCTTTATTTATGTCAACATACTTCACAAATTAAAATCTACAGCGGGATATCATGACACCAACATGAAGTTTGCGAATATAACAATAATATTATATCTTGAATTTAGGTCACAATAATTACATCATTCATCAGATCACCAACGTGTAGACTTCAATTAATTCATACAGATTACTTTAGTTAATTCTGCAGATATATGTACATACATCAAGGTTTTTGAAACGAAACAAAACTATAGAGTAAAGAACAAAAACTAAAAACCTATTAAATATAACCCAAAGCTAACAAAGAGCATAACAAGAGTGATCATTCTTGTTACGCTACACACCTCTCTGAAACCATACTTGAAACTCATCACCAAATTTATCACTTCAACCACTTATCCTAAAACATAATGCTGAAGTGAATATACCAGCGCTCACAAGGTGCACCCATTTCACAAGTAGTTTGTGCTATGTAGCACTACGAACATGATCAGTTATCATTTCATACCAGCACAATAAACGACCAAAACAGTTAATCAAAATATATAAGTATACTTAAATGCAAAAACAACAAATTATATCTAATTAAACATTTTTTCCCAGAAAAATTCATTTCATAATACAACTTAAATAAGAAAACTCTCTATTAATACAATATATCTAATTAACATAATGTAACATCTAATGGTTGCGAGTAGGCATGTGGTTGATAATATTGTTATACATGCAACTTAAGTCATCCGTATCAGTTTTCATTTTACGGGTATGTCGATTCCTTTTCATGTAAAATATTTATTTCGTTTATCTCAGTTTGTCGTTACATTCACATCTGATACAGCGGCATTTTCAAATCTGAAAGCATGCCTAGAGTTAATGGCATGATTAGCTAGAGCACAAGATGCGTATAATATAACTATGTAAACTGGTTAATACCGTATAGTTTGTATAGGTTTATCCTCCATCGATAGCAAGAAACTAAAAATAAAAATAGTGAAGAAAAAGATATAATTTTAGACTTACTCCCTTATTATTAGGGAGTGAGTCTTAAATTATTTATTTATTTAGTAGTACAGAAAAAGATACACGAAAAATAAAACACGTTGCTTTTTACATAAAAGAAATTGCTTCACAAATGGGTCGTTCTAATATTAGGGATCAATACTTTACACTCCAGACCCACTCATATACACTAGGATTTCAAAATGGGATTAAGGAAATCCGTATCCAAATTGTGAACTCAGAGTCCAGACTTAATCCTTCCTAAGGTTAAGGATTAAAAAGTCATGGATGCCGATATTGCACCCCTCAAAGAAGCACAGCTAGTGCTATCAGCGCTCTCGCACTGCTTTGGTCAAGGGCGTGGTGGCGGTCAAAGACCTATTTGAACAGTATCCCCTATCAATGTATTTAATGTATACTACCAAACAAAATTCTTGCGGTTTGGCCAATTCTTTATTATTACTTTGCCAACGCTTCGGTAAAGAACGTTACCTTCATCAGGGTTAGTAACGTTCGTTACCGAAACGTTGGCAAAGTAATAATAAAGAATTGGCCAAACCGCAAGAATTTTGTCTGGTAATTTTCAATGGCTGATAACATTATTACAGTTAATGATTCTATAGCTTGTTCAAATTTGAAACTGACAAAAATTAACTATATTACAAACAATTTTTTTCATCCAAGTTCTACGCAATTAGAGCTGTTACAGTCTTCACAGTCACTATTTTAGACACAAAATTACATGAAGACTTCCGGACTGTCGCTACTGATAGGGAGATTTCGCTATTTTATATTTCTCCGACGGAGGGATAGAAAGAAGAAACGGAATTAAATATTTAAACTTCTAAAATCAATGAAACAAGTTAATGACATCTTGAATAACACGCTTTTTAAACTCCAGACAAGAAAAATAATTTCACGTTCATAAACATTTAAGAAGTCGTAAAGTACCGTTTCTCGCAATAAAACGGTCTTGACTGAGAAAATGAAACACTGAAATATTTATATATCCGTTACTGTGACGCTTCTCGAACACAATAACGAAACAGGTAGGTGAACAGCAATTACTAAATGGTATGTTTCACTGAATTTGCATAATTAATACTGAATACTTCGCGAAAAATATTTTAAATTCGAATAGTGTATCACGAATTGTAACAATATTTTATATTGTATCTCGATTTGTTCTAATGCAAAACCACAAACCCCGACAATCGACGAACCCCGATAATCGACGAACTTGAGACATAGTGAACTTATACTTCGTATTATTATTTTTTAACAAAAATAAATTACGAATAAAAAATAACATGCAGAATTTAAGTTATTTCAATCAATACATAAGTAAAACTTTTTCTAGGTGAGAGTTCATCAGTAATATTGTAGTCTTTTTATATAGTTCTTTCACTTTATTTATTCCAAGAATTTAAGAGTTAGTTCCAATAATACAATTTTATAAAATTTCGTAACAAAACAATTTGTTTACACAATTAATAAATTTTCAAAATTCGATTACATCGAAAAACAAAGAAAATGGACACTGGCATTCTCGCCCGGGAGATACCGAAACTTGTGACGTCACTGAATGCGCGTAAAAAAATTGCGCTTGATTAATGTTCCAATAGTGAAGAAGAAAACAATATTGCCTGCAATGCGTCAGCTATGACTTGTTTCGCAATTTTAGTGGGTTCGTCGTATAAACTAGTGGTTGTGTACGAAACTACTTTTAATTTTTTTCTTCATAACATTTTAAGGAATTGAGAACCAGTGTCGGGGATATGACAAACTAGTTTCACGAAACTACCATACTAGTTAAATATAATTGAAGATAAAAATCTTGACTTTCTTTTCATTACTGTTGCACACGTTTTGGAAAGAAAATGTAATATATTTCAGGATCTAGAAATCACATCGGTTCAGAAACTTGAAAGAACTATAACACGTGTCAATTAATTCGCTCACACCAATGCAAACGCAGGTAGCTATAATCGTCAGACACAAGAAGGAAAGGATTTTTTGAAAATAGAATTTGCACATTTGTGACTTTTCTCAGGATTCAAGAAAACTACGGGAAGCCATGATATGAACAGCTGAATTGAATACGCATTGCTTGGTATTATAAACATAAAATTAATTGAAAATTAACCACAGTTCGGCATTCCAAAGATTCATGAGACCAAGAAACCATAGAAAACGTATTATAAATTGTTGTCTCAAAGTTAATGGATTTAAAGCTTCTTGTCAAAAAGAAGGCTGACTTTCTTAAGAGACCAACGAGTAACTTTTTTGTCACGTGACTTGCCTTACACACGTTCAGTCACACTAACTAACAATATCCAACATTCCACTCAAATGAGTTACATAAAGAGTGTTTTCCAGTGTCGTGTCAAATAAAAGAAATATTAAGAAATGAACTGAGGCAGAAAAACCACAGAAATGAACGCGGACATAATAAGTGTGTTATGACACCATCCGCGTTTCTCAGTCAAGTTTTTGTTTCAATTTCTTCCATGGAAAGCTTATTGTACAGGAAACTCCCAGATTTTCACTACCTCCTGGGGATTTAACTTAATAGTTACATAATAGTTTCAATCAACGCCTTGTTTTTCCAATGACGTATTGGTTATCACAAGGAAAATTTAAAGGTGGATACAATGACGAGAGAACACACTATGTATTATATATGATTTTCATGAAATAATTGAGCCTATTCTATAGGAAAAATTTTTGAAGACACGTATTATGGATGCTTCTGCAATAATAAATGTATTATAGCTGTTAATAAGTTGCGAGTCTTTTTTATGAAAGCTCTCTTTATGATTGCGAACCTGATACCTGCAAGTCAGAGCGATGGGGGACTTGAAGAGTTACGTAATTTGTAAAGGTTTGAGGCTACGATATAAGGAAGCGGGAAGAGGTTAAATATGATCAAATTCTCGATGAGGTGAGGAGAAATTTCAAGTAGATATGAATATGTGGTACAACCAGCGGTTTCATCACCTCTAATTGTTCGTGAAAAGTAAGGAGTTTCAGAACCTCCAGTCCAAAATGGCGGGAAAAAGTACTAAACTTTTCAAAATATTTCAAATAAAATATAAAAGAAAAATATTCAAAATATCGCACTATAATAGTCAATTTTCTGAAGATATAATTACCATTATACCCCCACAATTACTCACCATTCTTTCACCATTTTCTTGACCTAGACATAACAGGTTTTCAAAGTAATTATACATGTTTAAAAGAACTCAAGAATGGTGCAAATTACGGTCGTTTCATTTTCCAGTAAATTTTATTATAGAGTTTCAAATTAAAATTCTTAGAGGGTATAGTCTTTGATAATACTGAAAATTGCTCGTAAAAGAAAGTAATTCGTCAGAAAATATACAATTATAAATTTCTTTATTGATGCAGAATTTTGACTACATGTGATTAAGTCAAAGATAAAGTGCATGCTGCAAAATTCGTATAGCGTTGTGACGTTAACTTCAAATAACATGCTTCAAACAACAAAATTGGTCTCATGATTTTCTAACTTGTTTTCATCACAAATTCTTTAAGAAAACTCAAACATTAAAGACAAAAATCACCTACAATACGTAGTTAATATTCGACTTATGTTGGCAAGTCTAATACGTAAGTCTTTCAGGGTAATATAATAATTCTGGTTTTATGTGTTTAAGTTTGAAGTGACGACCGGTTCGGGTCATCAGCCCTATCCCTCCACCAGTCTCCGTGGACTGCGACAGAGTTTCATTACGTTGCTAGGGAATGTAAGTACCTTTTTTGATCTGGAGCAAGTAAGGGAAACTCCAGCAGAAAACCTCATCCAATTCGACCAAACGTCCGCTCTCCTGCTCAGTAGCGTTGAACTCAATCCTGATGGCGGTAATACAAAAGAAGTCCACTCTACCACGTCCGGTAAAGAGAACACAAATATCGTATTTTTTTAAATCCGACTATTTCAAATATTTTCAACCTCACAATGACAATGATAACTAAAATTTATAGCCTAGTTTGAGACAATGTCTAAGAAATTCTGTCCCAGAAAAATGTGTGATTATTATCTAAGAAAATGTCGAAAATATTTAAAATAATTTGTGTTATGAAATGTTGCGAACAGAAAAGGAGAAATTGGTTCTCTAACGAGTACACATTTGGGGCATACGCAAAAGAAGGTCCGAGATTTCTGAAGACAAAGGTTGCGAAAGAACAATATACAATTCTTTTGTTTTCCAGATTTTTTTGTTTGTAAGGCTCTTCAAGTCGCTGCCACTTTGCGGATATCTCCACGCCTCATGTTGGCACGCTCCACTTCCTGAGTTATGAATACGCGTGAGCGGCTGGCTGTCTGGCGGTCAGTTGCTCCGTTAGTGGTTCGGCCTCCAGAGTCACTTCATAGCCGTTGCATCGTCCACGTTCGCTTGCCACGCTTCGGCGACCACACTGACACGAGGCACCACTCCAGTTATGTATTGCGTTTTCTCCTTACTCTACTCTGTCTGTTTCTATTATGGGACACTATGTGGTGATCAGTATTCGAATTATAGATAAGTTAAAGTAGAGAAGGAGGAGGACCTTTAAAGCTTGTTTCATATTTCAATACATTTCACTAAACATTGTTGGTACATTAGTGGAAAGTAATGTTTAATTTTGACACAATCGCTGATAATTTAAATATTTCTCTGATATTTTACGTGGTACGAAATTATCGTAAGGCGTAGAATTCTAGGAAAAATGCAGAAGGGGTAATTTTGCTGGTTTTCACCCCCTTTAATTCGAATCCTGAGAGATGTTGCAACAGACGGGCTTCTTTAGTTGCTCCCCTCATCATCACCAATAATCCGAATAGTATGGAATGGAAACTAATGTTGTACATCATGTTAATAGTCTCAATTGATTGTTCCGGTAAACAATTCCAATATACGTGTTATTCTACTTTGCAAAAAACTCACCATTTAACACGTCAATTTAAATCTTTCATCTTTTCTTTTGAATAGAGGTAGCAAAAACGATGAGATACTTATTCATGTAAAGTTATTCGAAACAAACAGTTACTTACACGAAAAGCACGTGTTTTTCGTTCTCTGCATTATTACGTCAAGCGAATGCGTTCTTTTTCCTATCGTTTATCTCCGAAATCTCCCAATTAGTGAATCATTGGAAACGCTTGTCAACTACAGTCACCCTCAGACAGCAAATCTTTTATCGAATCTTGACGTGCGCAGAAAATCTTCTGAGAGCACAACAGTTTATACCATTGCACCTCCATAAATCAAACCGCAATAAATCGAATTCCTTGATCGAATTTTTCTGATTACATTTTCAAACCTTCTTCCATGTTATTGTACCTCTAAATTTCGAAGCGCAGATAGCAAAAAGCTCGATAATTCGATATGATGACGAAATTTCAAGCTGAAACCTGCAATCCCCATCCTTCGATCTGCTATAGTTGCGATCGCAGTATTACGTTTCGAAACGAAACAACGATTCTCAGAGATCGCTTAAAATTAAAAGAAATCGATAGTTCTTAGAACTTCGATATTCCTGATGTTCCCGGATCCACACTTATCTCAGAGAATCAATGTATTTTTTTGAAACGCGAGAGTGCGAACTCGTTTTAGTAATAGGACACGCTCGCAATGAGAGCTCGCACGGACACACCCTTACTTGCGGAAGATTATCCACGATGGCTAAACGCAGTCACGTTTTCACCGAAACGTTTTCACCGCAACCTCTATAAATCGAAGTTTGCTGACGACGATCCTCGCCAAATTAAACCACGGTATTTCGAATTACTCGTTATTGCGAATTTTTACAGTTACTTGATTCGAGCCCCGGTGAAGTAGGGATTTTTCATCACATCTCAACATCCAAACTGACTCCCAGACCTATTCACCCTGCTGTGTTATGAGTACCAACGTCTATCCTGGGGTCAAACCGGTCAGAGCGAGATGCTGGCCACATCTTCTAGTGCAGAGGTCAAGAAATTGCAGAGCTCTACCCTTCGCGAACCCATTGGGCACCTTCGGGCCTGTTGTGGGATAGTTTGACTGTTTTTTGACCGTTCCTTGGAGAATCGATTTATCGAGGTGCGACTGTAAATCTCTTTGAACAACCAAACAAATATAAAATAAATGGATAAAACAGTCTAACAAAACTTGTCTGAATGCTTATTTGATTATTATTCAAGGCATAAACTGTTTCCGCAATCATGAACAGAAGTTATCATAGGCTGTTCACGTCAGTTCACTGAGAATACAAAAACACACGAAAAGTTTCATTGACATATGATTCATTGACAACAGATAGATTTCAAAGTCTGTAAAATTTTCGCTCTGAGTAATCTTTTCCACTGATGCAGATCTTTCCCTTCACATGACTCAGTTGCAAGATCAATGAAACTTTTTTCTCCTCCTTAGATATACGATGTGATATCACTTAACGCATCACAAAGAAGACTATTAACCAGAGAACAATGAGGACGACGATTTGATGGTCATAATACAATGCTTCCTTTCCAGGAAGAAATGATGTAATGAAATCTTTCGTGCCACGGGATCGAATACGTAACATTGTACTCAAGGTATACTTAATACTAAATAAAATATACATACACGTTTGTTTCTTTCCGATGACGGGCGCATAAACAACATGTTTTGATGTAATATTTATTTAAATTATTTAGATTAATGTACGCACTTCCCGTGGAATACTACCTTCCCGTGGAACACAATTCGGGTCAGTGAAATTCAACACTATGTCCGCACATGGAGTATTAAATCTACATTAAGGCATACTACTCAACCGGACAGATACCTTCAAAGCATCAAAAGATATTGCCACCGTCGACGAAATGAATCAGAAAAACAATTGAATATTTTACTTCGAATTGGCTCTCATACAGTGGGGAAAATTGGGAACAAGTTTTCTTACTCCAAAGATATACATCTTTAATAAAAGATTTCACCCCGATTAATAAAAGACTGCTCACTATGAGTAAGAGGTCACTTTTTCCACACGACAGTAATATACGCTTATTTCCCAACGAATGTGAAGAAAACGAAGAAAAAGTGACACACTATAAACTGCATTTATATTGTCGAAGTCGTAGAAAAGTTTACAAAAATTTTTTTTTTTTGACATGAATGTTTAGTTGAGAAGAGGGGAAGTGCAAGAACTAAGCATTAGAAAATTTAACTTAAAGATTAACCTTTTTGGTGATGACCAAGAACATGAAAATCTCAAGCTTACATTTTAAACCCTAAAGGAGCATGGTTGACACCAGATGATTCAGTGTTCAATTAAATATATCATATGCTAATTGACTCTCGTTGGCAGACATATTGGAGATGAAGAGTTTCAGATGGATTGAAGTACAAAAAAAATGGAAACAATTAAAAATTATCATTAGTAACTCAGCAATAAAACTTTCAGAAAATGCACAGGGAAGAAGAGGAAGAAGAAAAATGTCGTTTGATGAATAATGTAGAGCAATTTTAGAAATATGAGGTAAAAAAAAAATTAAAATATTAATTAAGCAAACTGAGTATATTATGAAGAACTTAGGAGATAAGCAGAACGGTGAGGGGGAAGAGGAGGAGAAGGTAAAGAAGAAGAAAGAGAAGAATGAAGTGTTTCGCCCCAAAGTATTTGCTGTAAGTATAATAGAAAACAGGATCTGATAGAAAAGGTCTGGAACTTGGGGAACATTCCTAATGACCGGAGCTTAGCATTGATGTGCCCAATCCATTGAAAAGTGATAAGATGGACCACTCAGACACACTATTAAATGCCACATATAAAATAGTCTCAAGCATCGTGGCGTTAGAGCCATTATTCAATGTGCCATTGGAAACAAGTAATGCGGTGTTTTAGAAAACGATGTTCCAATACTGACCAAATATTCATTCTATGACAAACATGAAAAAAACCTATGGAGTATATAATATGAATACATCAATTGATTATAGCTTCACCGAGGTTAATGATATAAATCGAAAATAACTTACAGAAATACTGAAGGAATTTTCGAGAAACTGATTAAATGAATAGAAATTATTAAAATACTATGAATGAAGACGAAATACAATGTAAGATCACGGAAGGATTCAACCAAAGATTCGAAACAAGAAGATGCCTTATCCTATTTAATCGATGCCTGGAAAAGAGCTAAGAAATTTACCAAGTATTCCAGACAGGGGGAATAATTTACCAGAAATCAGTTCCTAACTTTTATATATATACACACACTTATGAAGCATTTTTTCATTTTGTTCTTCTGCAGCGATATGTCAGGATTATTCGGGAGATCACAAAATAAATAATGGAAGCAGGATGTAGTGTAGAATTTAGAATAGATTTTAGGAAGTACACGCTCAACAGTGAACACTACGGAAACATGACTGACAAAACAAACATTGAGCAATACAATTTAAGATTAAGTTTACTAATGATAAAATAGATAGGGGAATGAAAATGATACACTGTGATTTTCTATCACAATAAAACAGGGAGGATCAATGTGCGGCAGAGCATGAGTAATGCCGGTTGGCGCCCAGACCCGAATTGATTACCTAATTGTTACCATTATTAATAAGCTATTTGTTTACTCTTCTCCCGTTTTTATATACGGTTTCTTTAAGGCCTTGTGAAATATTGTATGGTTAGCCTATCTTGAGATTGCAAATGTAAGCAAATGAAATATCAAGTCCTTAATTAATAACGAATTATTTTCTATTTTCTAGGGTCTCGTAAAGAGAAGTTAGAGATTATCATGTTCTTGACATTTTAAAAACTTGTTTAAAAGTGCAGTAGGGGACGATAGAATACTTGTGCATCACGAGGAAATTCTTTAAAACAACTTTGTTTAATATAATACTATTTTGTACATTAAGGCAGATACTGTCACAAAAGAGAATTAAGATAAATTATTGTGCCTGCCGCTTTTTAATGTAAATGCTTTTAAATAGTCGAGGATATATTGGTGATATGAAAAAAATGTATTCCCTTCCGATACAACAAATTCCATTACCTCCGTCAATATTCGAGTCCTATCGCCAACATCGCTCATATCAGAAACAAAAGCGAAGCCGTTTTCTCATGCGCCATGCAGCGGTGCAGTCGTGAATAATGCATGCGCATGCGCGAACAACCCATGTCCCAGTGCAGCTCTCGCTGCTGGCTTTTAATTCGCCGCATTAGCCAGCCGTTGTACCCGAAACACTGCAGCTGATTCTCCCCATGAAGAGAGATGAAAGAGGAATAGGGCTAAACAATTTACTGCTGCTACTCCTCCTTCCTTCTCTATCTACACGTTCTATTCTCCGCATACGTTGCGTCACGATCGTTGTCATCCGAAATCCGGATGATCCCAAACGTTCATTTACAAAATAGTCATACGTTTCATGTGAATGTCATGCTCTTCACACCACATAGCGTCCAAAGGTCAACTAAAACACGACAAGTTAACCATGATTATTATTCGAGGATAATATACAATAGATAAACTTTTACTGCATATTAAATATAAATAAAAGATATTGTCTTGCAGAAAAAAAATGTATTAAGCGAATTCTTTTTCGACCCTGTAGGAGGTCATTAGGTTTCAAGCTTAAAACAAGATACAACAAAACATACCTAAGAATAGTAAAACATAATAATAATTGTTATAATAATAATATGAGAGTAATTTTTTAATATTCTTACTTCTGTTTGTTACCACGTTTGTCATTAAAAGAAAAATTTCCATTCAACAAATCAGTCACTCCGAAAATATACTGTCATATTATTATTATGTTTTACTGTTGTTGAATATGTTTTATTGTAATCTGTCTATTGTTTTTAGCGTGATGACTGTCCTGTCTGTCGAGAAACCTTTCGCTTAATAAATAAATTTTTACTGTAAGATGATATCTTTTATTTAGTAATTAACTAACTAAACTTTTACTGATCCTGCTTTTTGCTTCCTTTGCGAGATGATTCTTCACAGGACTGAGTTGGAAATGACTGTCACTAAACATAAATTACGGGTACACTAATGAGGTTAAAGTGACATCACATCAAGCTCTATTATACTAGATACGTCAAGTCACGTTACTCGGAACAGGATTCCTCCTTCAACTGAGCAAGAACGAAACCGACGCTGCGTCTCAAAATCGGTAAGAGCACGATTCCTTGTCCCTCGTCCACACAGTCACGTCAGCTTTTTTGTTGCAGGGAGAAAAGTTGTATTTCCGCTACTGTCACTCTTGCTCAAGGTCAATAACACACATTTTATTTTTCAAATAAATAAATAAAAAAATAAATTTATTGTCAAAAAACAGTACAAACTGCGTATTACCACGTAGAGGACAATAAACAAATTTACTCTCCGGAAGCAAGCAAGGGACCATCCCATCAATTCCGATCAAGGGCGCTAAGGCAGAGGCGGATTCAAAAAATTTCAGAAAAAGTTCCTAGATAAGATGAAAGGTTAGCTGCGAGTTATAATACATATATAATGTCAATATGTTTGTAATTTAACGCAAATATGATTGTAAATTTACATGTACAAGTTATTATCGAACTATAGATTATTCTGAGTATAATGTTTAAAAATCATTTTCTTTTTCAAAATCAGTTGTTCTTTTTCAATCATCACTTATCTTCCACCATTTTATCACAGAGTAGCGAGTTATTGTTCGAAGTATAGAGCTGTGGTTTGACTAGAGCTGGGTTACTGTTTTAGCTCGAGGATATCTTTTATATAAATGATTTCCCCCATGAATCTAAAAAGCGACTTTTTATTTCCGGTAAGACAGCCCAAAGACAGTCGTGTCACCAGAGATTATACAGTCTTACTAGTCATTTATGTACTTTCCACTACGTATGAGCATTACTATTAACAAAAAATAGTTTTTACAATAAGGTCGCTAAACAAGCTCAAATTGTGACTGGAAAGGTTGAAAGTAATCCGAAGGGATACAGGAATGTAGTAATCCTCCAGAAGGTATGCGAGAAATGCGAAAAGACAAAGGGATGATTACAATGTGAAAAGAGTATAGTAATTTTGTGTGAGGACAGATTGGGCATAAAAAACAGTGGAACCAACGATAAGGCGAGCACACCAGGAAGCCTGAGCATGCTTAGACGCGACAAAATGCATCCAAGAGATGGAGATAATAGCACCGACACGAAGACAGGATGGTTGATTTAGGTGTAAACGGTTTCAGAAGTATTTAGTCATTATATTATATACAGATGCAAGCAAAAAATTATAAACCTTAGGTATTTTGTTGTTCGGTCTTCTTCTCTCCGTATTGAGACGACCTCTATCATGTATAACAACGGCAAAATGTATTGACCAATATAGTAAAGTATAAGGTGAATCTTGAGGATTCGGTCAAACGTCGGCATATGTTTGATGCTGAATGGTTCCCGAAAATCTGACTGAATCCTCAAGATTCACTTTATTCTTTACATTATTGGTCAAGAAATGTTGCCGTTGTTACACATAATGGAGGACGTTTCAATAAAGAGAGGAGATGATGGAACCACAGGATACCTAAGGTTTTACTGCAAAATTCGCGAAATATATGCCCTGAAGATGGCTTGGAATTAAGGTGAAATGCGACATGTGTTGATGTTTCAATTGTTCCCGAATATCTGACCAAATCTCAATATTCACCTCTTAAGAATTATAAAAAAAACTGAAACCGCAATTCATAATATCTCACTCTCTGTATTCACGAATGTACAATACAAAACCAAAAAGCTTTGGTCATATTGAAATAATACTTATTTTACGTTTGTAATCTTTGCTTCCCCTTTTCGTATGTCCCGCGTGTCTTCTGGCGGATAGCAACACTCCTAATTTGGTTCGATTCCCATCTCTTTTCAAACTTTTCTGTCACGATTTGAGCTTGTTTCATAACCTTATTCTAAGAAGTAATGTTTGTGAATGGTAATGCTCATACATAGTGTCACGTAAATAGGAATAGTAGGGATGTAATGTCAACCACTCTTTGCCAAAAGGGACCATACCATTCGGGAATCGTTCTATATAATTCCCTGCCCAAGAATATAAAAGATATTATGAAATTGAATATCTTCAAATCCGCGGTTAAAAACTACCTCCTGCACCAGTGCTTCTACACTGTAAAAGAATTTATTGATTTTAACAAAAGTTAAATTCGTCTTGTGCTTTATCACGCCATTGCTGTAGTACTTTTTAAACAACTTATAACAATTTCAAAAACTATTTTCTTGCATGATTGTGTTGTCTTATGGCTCATATTAATTTAGTTTTATGTGTACTCAACATTGGCACGTTTGTGTACATAAATTCTGTAGCCCCATCCTGGCCCGGGTTTTTCTCCGGTTTTCCTTCGGGTAGAGGCGGATTTATCATACAGGTTCTCTAGGCTTTGTCTAGGGGCGGGTCTATTGTAACAATAAATCGTGAATTTAGTGTTATTTCAATTTTTAAGCACTATACTCAGAATAATCTATAGTTCGATAATAACTTACATGTAATTTTTTGCTTAAAATTACAAACATATTGACATTCTATTAGTATTATAACTCGCAGCTACCTTTTTGTTTTATCTAGGGATTTTTGCTGAAATTTTTGAATCCGCCTCTGCCTTAGGGCCCTTGATCGGAATTGATGGGATGGTCCCTTGCTTGCTTCCGGAGAGTAAATTAGTATTTTTTCCTCCACGTGGTCATACGCAGTTTGTACTGTTTTTTGACAATAAATTTATTTATTTATTATTTATTTATAATATAACACACTACATTTTCCGACATAAAAAAGTCTTTCTCCGATCTTTTGGTGGTTAAAAATACTTCACGAGGGTTCCGAAAAATCATTAAGTATTTCCCAAGTGTCGGGAGGGCTGGATAGGCAACATCGCGTGTATTTCGTGAACCGAGCATTACAAGAGTTACTTGGACATTCCCTTTAGAAGAACTAGGGCTATATAGGACACTCTTCGTCACGGTATTGGAGAAATTGTTTCATGTGAAAATGACGAAATCGACCCTGACCTAGATCCGATTCAATGAACTCTGTACAATTCAAGGCAGTTCATACGGTTATAGATAGCGCGATGTCACCTAGGGAAATATATTTCAATTTGATAGTAAATAAGATATTTTCCGGATGTAAGCTAACTAATAATGAGTTCAAATTCGATAGCACCGATTAATTACTAGGTTTTTTTCTAATCTGGTTAACATGCCCTTCACAATGAATATCATAGAAATTGAATCATCTTCGAATATTCGCTATCTAAACTTTATGACATAAGTACCAAAACATCCAAATTAAATGAAAAATGCTTTGCATATAAATAATGCATCTCACGCCTGGGTCGACCTTTGAATTTCGCATGAACCAAACCCAGCAGGGAAGTCACGGTGCACTTTGGCGCTCTGCCACTTGGAGACATTGCCAGGATGTCAAGCTCAGCGCCCGTGGGACGGGTCACAGACATCGAATCACATTCTGTTTGCCCAAATCAAAATTTTACATTAGTCATTTAATTTATTCGAACTTTAATACAATTTATGCTAGTTACATCATTATCTCTTTTTGAAAGTCAAGCTCACTGTGTAAAACGCAGGTCATGTGAAAATATTCAGTAAAAACAGCTACTCATAATTTTGGAGTGAAATTGAAAACGTAACCTATTCGAATCAACGTTGTTAAAAAAGTACTGACACAGAGAAAAAAGGTCAAAGTGCGTGTAATATTTAGTTTTTTCCCTAAATTGCGACAATATGGTAATGAGAAATGTGAGAGTTTATCTTTTTGTGAGTACCTCTTCGTAAAGTGGAAAAGTAATTTATAGCGACGTGTAATATTTTGGCAAGAAAAATCACTGTTACATGTAATTCTTCATGGAAATAATACCTAGAGTTGTCTGTAATGTTTTGATCGATAGTGAAGTTTAAATGAAAAGAATGATTAGATGTTAGAGTGATAATGATTATCTCATTAATTCCCACATCGACGAACTATTACATTAAGGCAACGTAAGGAAACTGTAACCACGACATTCTTTTTGGATCATTCCTTAACTTACCTCACGTAATGTATGAGAATCGGAAAGTTAAATACATCGCACCGACATAGTACTAGCGATATGATTACTGAAATTCTAAACCTGATAACCCAATTCCGCAAAATTAGATTATAAACCGGATTAATATACGTTAATTAGGGTCACGAAACCGCCGAAAAGTAAAAATCTAATCTCAAGCAATCTATCTCTGGTAGAGATACACCTCGGATTTCCTTATGTCAACACCTTCCGCAACGCTTTCTAGGCGCCGATCTCGTGTCGTTTTTCTTTCGCCGAAGCTGCGCGCTGGAATGGCTCCCACGAGAAGCGTCGACCTGCGCAAGGGGAGGCGAAGTGTGGCAGTCGTAGTCATGGAGATGCTTGTCTCTCGAGACACGTAGGAGTTCCACGCTACACTGGGCACTCGAATGTAAGGGAAGTAAGATACTGTCTTAAGACGGAATGCCAATGGACGTGTTTGCTCGCGGTCATTTCTCTGGAATGGACAACACAAATTATTGTTGGTGTGAGTAAACTGAAGTCATGACGACTAAAATAGAAGTACTAGCGGAATCATGAGAGAACAGACAAACTTCTCAAATACAAAAATGTAAGAGACCTAAAAATATGTTGTGGGCAACTTCATTCTTAAGGATTACAAGTAAACTCACTCAGTGATCTCTTTCAGGCTGCTTCCCAGAATTTCACGGCGTTTCATAAGTAGGTATTGCCAGTGGCGGATCTTCGGGGGATGGGGCGCTAAGGGGGCTATAGTGTACTTGAACTTTCAACTCATAATATAGAAAATGATAAAATGTATCTTCATCCTTTAATATGAATTCGCCATTTTAAACAATTAATACATTTATTAACATTCCCGGAGAGCCTTACCCCTAGGGAACGCATCCCCAGGTGGTGGATAGGGGAACGCTCGACAGATATACCGGGTAAAAGGGAAATTAAATATCTGTCGCGGACCAACAAGACCGGAGAAGGATACTTCGATAACAAACCGCAAGCTTTTTGGAAGTAGTCGGAGTGGAGGCTGCGGAAAGAGCACTTTGATTGGGACGTACAGAAGGAACGGTAGCGGAATAACCCGTTAGGGTCAACGGCGGCACCCACATGTCTCCACGAGAAGAACAACCTTGGCGTCAGGTGGCAACCGGCCCTAAAACGTCAGCCAAAACGTCAGCTCCTTGTATGAATGAAAACCAGAAAGATAAGTGAGCTAAAGGCTAGGGCGTCCCTCTTAAGCGACGTGGATGCAACGAATGCGAAACATGCTAGGGCGTCCCCCCGAAGCGACGGTCAGGACAGGAACAAGAGTTCGCATACTAAAGCATTTGACAACCTGGAATCTCGGCACAATGACTGGACGCAGCAATGAGCTTAGTGAAATCTCAAAACTAGGCAAATTAACGCCTGCTGCGTCCAAGAGACCAAATGGAAAGGGTACAAGTTCAGGGATATAGGAAATGGTTGCCAGCTTGTATACCATGGGATTGATACCGGAAGTAACGGAGTAGGTGTTGTGTTGAATGTACATCTGAAATAGAGAATAATCAATGTAGACAGAAAAAGCGACAGACGAATCACCATAAAACTGACAATAGACGATCAACTGCAGACGAAAAACAGGAATTTTGGGATGACTTTGATGAAATTATACAAAACAAACCTCAAGGTGAATACGTCCATAGAAGTGGAAACCTAAATGGGCATGTCGGTGACGGCTGTGGGGAGTAACGACCTCTACAGTGACGTACATGGAGTCAGCCGTGCATTCGGTAGTGCAAATGGGCATGGCAAAGATATCCTGAACTTTGAAACTAAGCATAACTTGAAAATCATTAATACATATTTCCAAAAGAAACCAGAGAATCTTATTACCTATAAATATTCAAACCACAACACGCAAATAGATTACATCCTTGCGAACAACAAGTCTTAAATTGTATAAAGACTATAAAGTGATTCCTGGTATTGAACTCATACCACAACGTAGACTCCTCGTCTCAGTTATGAGGCTACCTAAGCATATAAAACACTCGTAGATAGAACAGAGAGCATAAAGTGGAAACAGATACACAGCCATAAAGGTACACAACTCCTCGACTGGGTCTGCACTTATGTGGTAGAGGATATAGGAATTGACAAACCAGTAAATGAGGTGTGGTCTGATTTTGAGAAACTTTGCCTCGAGAAAGCTAAACAGACTCTGTGAGTATCACGAGGAGCACTGCGCCAGAACAGGGAAACGTCCTGGGGAATAAAAGCATTAGAAACCTAATAAAAGCTAAGAGAGACACATTCAATAGGTGGCAGATATCGAATCTAGATGAAGACCGTACAGAGTATAACAGTCTCAAAAAGATAGCAAAAGGGGCCGTAGCTCAAACCAGGGTAATATCTAGGGAAGAATTATATGATAAACTGGAAAATGCAGAAAATGAAAATACTGTCTGTAAGGCATAAATGGAAGATGGAGGGAGTATTACGAACAACTAATGAATAAGGAATTCCCTAACAAGACAATGCCCTTTATACATCCAACCGAAGGACTCATAAAACGCTTATTAATTCTAGAAACAAAGAATGTCCTATTAAAAATGAAATATCATAAGACTATCGATTCTGACCAGACACCGGCTGATATATGGAAAAAATTGAAGGACACTGCATCACCCTGCCTCACTAAGCTCTTCAATGGCATCCTCGCAGAAGGCAAGATTCCTGAATCTTGTCGTAATAGTACCTTATGCGCAATATTTAAACATAAAGGAGATATTGCTCAGTGTAGCAACTATAGGGGAATAAAGCTCACATTATATACGCTAAAGATGTTCGAAAGAATTATCGCTTCCCGTATAAATGTTTGCTCCCGTATAACTGAAAACCAATATGGCTTCACATCTGGAAAATCGACTATCGACGCCATACAGACAATTAGAATTATGATGGAAAAACATCGTGCGAACAAAGAAAATATGCACCTCTTATTCATAGATCTAGAAAAGGTTTTCAACAGAGTACCTAGAAAACTAGTTTGGCAGTCACTGAGAACCCAAAACATACCCGAATACTATATAACGATATGTATAAGGATACCAAACCCCGCATAAAAAGCCCTGCAGCCCTCAGTGATCTGTTCCACGTAGAAGTAGGAGTTCATCAAGGATCAGCTCTAAACTCACTAATATTTAACCTTTGTGTGGACTACATCACACGGGACAAACAAAAGACATCAGTGTATACTCCACGCGGACGATAAAGTCCTAATATCCAAACGCGCAATAGATCTGCAAGAAATATTTAGTAGATGGGGAATACAAATAGAGCGCCATGGACTACGTATAGGTAGGGATAAAACCGAATACATGGAGTATGACTGTGGAGAGACGACAGAAACGGGTTGTGATGTGTACATAGACAAAGTGGACAACTTCAAGAATTTAGGTTCTGTGCGCACCCCTGACGCCAACGTAGATATAGATGTCGACCACATTAATGCTGCGTGGCCCAAATGGAGATCGTTATCAGGTGTCCTCCGCGACCGGAAAATGCCCATACGAGTAAAAGGGAAAGTGTACAAAACTGTAGTACGAACAGTTATGACACATGGGCCAGAGTGCCGGACCCTTAAGAAAGCACATGAGCAATAAGTACATGTAAATGAGATGAAAATGCTCAGATGAGCAGGAGGAGTGTTAGCACTGAACGAAGTGCGAAATAAGTATGTCAGAGGATCGTTTAAGGTAGCACCCATCGTCGAGAAAGTAAAAGAAAGACGACACTGTTGGTATGGCCATATCCTGAGACGCAAAGACGATCACGCTGTGAAAAAGGCATTAAATATCCCCGACCGACCCCGAGGAGGAGGACGACCGCCTACCACCTGGTGGTCAATTATTCAGAAAGAGATCCAGTGCAAAAACCTGACTATACAGACAAGCCAAAATAGAACTCTCTGGCGCAGACGTAAAAGGAGACCCGACCCCAGATGAACTGGGAAGAGGGTTGGACAAAGAAGAATACATTTATTAACAATTAATAAATTTAATCAATTGTTTATTATCTATTTGATGAATTGATGTATTGTAATAAAATACCAAATCGCTATAATATTTA
>NNCF01134694.1:77103-131148 GCA_002313205.1 Laupala kohalensis
GATGCTGCCTATTTTATGAACTAGTATTACGCTCCAATGACTTTCAAAAATTTGCGTGAACTACCAACTACGAGAGAAGGATAAAAGATTTCAAATAGCATGCTGGATCGTCCAGACGGATTTGCGTAATTTCACCAAGGTTGATATAAAACCATCAAACGATATAGATTTGCATATCGCCAAACATAGAACCATTCTTTTTAAATGTTAGAAGAAGATATGTGATGTGATGTACGTCATGTACAGGATCACATGTTTGTTTTTACGTGATAAATGTTTGAATGGGAACTAATCCGTTTTTTTAAATGTAAAACTGTCCCAACTCGACAACGGTACTGGTGAGAAAGGTTATGCGTAATATTCAATACAATTGAAGACGCGTGGCTGATTCAAATGCGTAGATATTGATATTATCCCCAGTTATTTATTTTATTCAGATTTTAATCAAACAGATTGGATTCTGAAGCACAGGTTACAGGTTGTCACTCAGTCCCAAAAATATATGTGATGTATGAAAAAAATGTATATGGTGAAGAACAAATGGTCGGAAGCATCGCTACCTTTATGCGCATACCTAGGAAGCACAGTTATTGAGAGTCTCGAAAAGTCTTCAATTTTAGATATTTATAATTTCGTAATAGATGATAATTTTTCAAGAATTATTACATTTTACAAGTTAACTAATTTTGTATCCCACAGTAATATTTCTTACGTGTTATTTATGTCCTCCATCTTGTTCTTGACCTCCAAATCCCATTACATGTTAGTTGTATCGTGTATACTGGAATAAGAGAGAACCTGTTGTATCGTGTATACTGGTGTTGCAATACCGATGTTTTCAAAATTTATACAAACAAGAAAATGTATCGTAAATGTACCAGAAACAGTTGGTCTTTTCAGCAAGCAATATTGACATCTTGAAAGTATTCTACAGCTTCTATATATAACAAATTCTAACTTGTGAAGTTGATCTAAGATACAATGTTACGTTGATTTTCCATCACTCCCAAAATTTACAAATGAATAGTAAGAGTATGAACTGGGTAGAAATAGCAAGAGAAGGAGATTCGAACACAGATGCCTTACTAAAACCGCATGAGTTTGAGCTCTACCGTTAAGCTCCTATTCGATGAGGTGTAGGCGATAGAGCACTTACGGCTTAACAAAGGATCATGGTTAAACCCAGATCGTCCTGACCTGCTATATCACATTAATTATGCAGCGGAGATCTCCAGAATTACGTAGGTATTTTAGGAAAATGAAAAAGAACTACAACTGAAGTATGCTCATACTCCACTTTTAACTAGACGTGAGGAGGACGGAAGGATGGGGAGGAAACAGGGATTTTGAAGTTGACTCCTAAGATCTTGTATGGTAGAGATGAAGTTATAAACGTAGGATTCCGCGACCGCTGTTAGTATGAATATGTTTGTCCGGGACTAACCGCGTCTTAGTAAGTAAAACTTCCAACGCTTCGACCATCTCGCTGTGGCCTTCTTCAGGGCAATATCAAAGTCGTACTCTGCTATGCTTTGCTTTATTCATATTCTGACTTCTGCTATATTGAGTACGACAGCGACTTAGCTCTGTACGACTTCTGACATCGCCCTGAAGAAGGCCGCAGCAAGATGGCCGAAATGTTGGTAGTTTTATCTACTAAGACGCGGTTTGTTCCGGACAAAAAGTTCATAATGACGAAGTCACTTTGCTGAAGAATCACCAACTTCGTTCTTTGTTTTCTTCACGAGGGAAATATTAACTTTTGACAGGCAGTATAAGTTTGGGAATGATTCTTGGTTCACTTTTACCAACCACCTTTCCTTAATTCATATTCCGATTTCGAAAGACCCATAAACATTCGATCACATAAACAATCGTTTCTGATCATGGTATTTAATCAATATTTTATTGATAGTGAGTCTTTGCTTAAGTAGGTTATCTCTCGATTTTCGACTTCTGCACACTATAGCAGTCGCCACGTATTATGCCAATGTGGCTTTACCCTTCGGAAACAACTGACCATGTACAGCCAAATCCTGACCATTGCCGCAGTAAACAAGCGATTGAGTAATTCCTTCGTTATTTTGCTTTCTACAGTGTGAAGGCAGGTTTACAATTATATACATATATGAGCGACTTGTATGAGATATATGTACACACAAGTTTTCGAAGGCTTACGATTTATATGAGCTCAGACACATCTACCTCATACATGTATACGGCAGCGTTTACAATACGCGATTTGTATCTTGGTGTATCGCGAGGGAAGAACACAAACTATGTACTAAAGAAATAAACTAATCTAAACATAACCAATTAATATAATATGCATTACTCAAGATTTCAGGAATCATTACTTATTATGTGAAATTATGTGGAATACTTACGACAACAATGATATAACCTACAAAACCACAGCGAGAATGATGTAAACAAACATGGGGGAGCTGTACTGGCCATGGGTTCTGGATATGCGAATACATGTATATTCAGAATGAAGCTCATACAAAATATCAGGATTTGTCTGAGGTGTTGTCGCGCGACAAGTCAAAGAGTAACTAGCTCATACAAATTGACGTTTATCTCAGACAAGTCGCTCATACATGTACATAAGTGTAAACGTACCTATAGAATGATCTACAATTTTTGTTCAACGATCCAATAACATATTCGAAACAAAGAGGAGAAGGCAAGTTTTGTACAACAAATCAGGGACTTACTTTTCTGAATGAACAATTATTTCATGCGAAAATCGGAAGCGGGCTAGTCGTTTCTACAACTATGCAAGCGTACACCAGTAAACTGTATTGTGAGTACAGCAGCACGTTGTCATACGGCACACACAACCTACAAATCTCTCGAATACCAGATAACAACATAACCTGAAATCCAGGCCAAAATCCACCATGACCTCTCACTAGCGTACCACTAACATCATACTAAACACTGGCGTTGTAACGTACTATGCTAGGAGCGTTAGTGTTCAACTAACTTCTGAGCATACGCAGAAGTAATTTGCATGTGGATAGCGTACACGATAGCTCGCAGGTACGCTATGCAAAAACTCCCTAAGAAACCTTTCCAGATAATACAAAATATCCATTCAGCTAGAATGACACACTTTGACACGTGTGATAAGCAAATAACTTAAGGAATGAGGATTAGTCAGATTCCCAGCGCTACGACGTTCCCCACGTCCCGATAAATATTTTACGCGTAAAGCGAAAGAAGAAACGAAAAAATACACATCAAATAACATTGTAAGATCTTGAGACTGTTATGAAAATAAACCATTTTATTGAACAATAAAAATACCAACCAAAATACTTGTGTATATTTGGAAATATTTGGATATAATGTAAAATTGGTTTAGTTCTTTTTCTCTACATCGTCTAGAACTTTACACTATAGGGTCCATGTATCACTATCGAATACACTTTGAAATAATATGAAATTTAAAATTTAGTTATTCATACTACCACATCATGGTGATGAGAGTATTGTCATGGTTAAGCAAAGGAGCAGAAATATGAAATTAAACAACCAATCAAATAAACACCTACATGAAAACCAATTTTCTAAATTAATCACCTCTAGAAATCTGCCACTGACGAATAAATTATATTTCGTAAAATATTCTGGTTAATTTACGAACCATTTATCCCAAAAATAAGATTCAAGAAATGTCTTTTATTTTCTTTAACAATAATATTAAATAAATTATATATAAAATCAACATTTATTCACAATCCGAATTTTAAAATATCCTAGCTTTTTCGTGTAAAATCTTTGTTCCATGTCACTCTCTTTCTTACTCTTACTTGTCGTTTACTCTTACTTTTTTTGTTTCTTGCTATTACGTGTCACTTACTCATGCTTTACTGGCCTCGTTCTCTTATTTGTATGTTCTCTGACTCTTTGTTTGTTATTCTCCTACATTGGCATCACTCTCCAAAACACTAATTCTTTCCTGAATTATTGCGGCTGTGATTTCCAGTGGATCAGTTGGTTAAAACCATCCTTAGCAATAAATATTTCTTTAAATGGTTATAATAATGTAAGCATTAACAAAACATTTCGATAATTCAAAGTACCGAGTACTTACAATTACCAAATATTGGCAAGTAACATATGAATCTTAAATTAATTCTAGTAACCACAACTAGAATTCGTTTTGTGAGTATGGCTTTTTCCAGGAGAAGGACGTACATTACGGTCAATCTCAGAAAATCGTTACATTTTCAGGTTAGTTTGTTTTCATGAATCACCGTATTAGCGTAAATAAAAACAATCAAATGCAATTAGCAGTATTAAATGAATCTGACTGTTTTTTGCTTTCGGATTCATTTAATTCTCAATCATATCGTGCAAACTCTTGTAACGGAACGTTACGATATCAGGGACTCTAATAAATCTGTCACTGAGGGAGTTTTATGTATTTAAAGTGAACTCATGTTTGCACGAGTTCGTCGATATACCCTAAATCCCTCGGGGGCCTTTTTCAGCCTCTGAACTCTTTCTGATAGATGTTGGCGTGTTGCACGTTATCCCTTCGCCGTATTTCCACTTCCCGAACGATCGGAAGGATTTAGGGAGAGTTATAAAAGGTAAATCCCCTCCCTCTCCCCAATTTCGTACTGCAATTAACGATTTTCAGATTTGAGGGAGAACAATTTTTGTCAAAAGTGTCCTTATTAGTAAGGAAATTCATCGTGTGTCGCTGCCCATTAGATACAAAATTAATTTCTTTCGGTCTCTCAGCAATTAAAAAAATTGTATTTGTAAACATGACCTTTTTTTAATAAAAAAAGTCAAGATACTCCCATTATGTCATCTAAACAGATTCAAAATAACGTATATTCGCGTATAACTTTCCGCCTTATTTTTCAAAGTCCAAATATCGAGGAGGGACTTCAGGCTGGTATATGAAAATTGTAGAATTATTATCCAGGCATTCACTTATTTTTTAAGTCGAGTCCGAAGCGCTGAAATAATTACAGAATTTCTAATATTGATTGGACCGAATTCGGAATGCCGAAAAATCTTTGAAAACATCTGTAACAAATTTAAAGTTACACGATGTTATACATTCCATTGAATATCACGACGATTCAACTAAATATTTTTCTTGCATTATTGTAATGATATAGAAATTGTTAAGGGGATTTTTCAATACTGGTGTTTATGATAAAGAAGTTATAATGTTGCAGTTAAAAGAACAAACATATTATTCTATTTTATTTGAATTTTTACAGTCTACGAATTCAATTTTGACTCAAAATTTACCAATAGAGAATTTTATGAAACATAGAACGGGATACTCCATAGTGGCTGATCCATAGAACGGGATACACATGCATAGTGATTTAACAAATCAAGGAAGGTAAGTACCAAATAAGAACGAAATACTGCTTCCAAAATCTCGCAAACACTGACTAAAGAGTAAAATTCCTTGGTCAGAGGCAACAAACCATCTCGCGTCTTTTTGATAGATTTGGTCGATTTGATTCAACAAAATACCTTAACCAGAGCTTAATTATACAATTTTGATACACGGCCGATTCTTCTTCTTGTAAGATTCGTGAAAAAAAATATTAATTGTACAGGACAAACGGCTTTCCATCAATAAAAAAATTACCATTATGTTGTTGCCAAGAGTTTTATTCCTGAAAGTAAGATCACCCGGGAAAAATAACGTGATGGAGTTTTCATTTTCCTGTTGTATTCGTGGTTCACTTCAGCGAGATGCATGGCACTCCTTTATGCCACATCTTGTATTGCAGGCTCTGATACAAACGTTTTTAACTTTCTCTCATGGAGATACGTATGTCGGTCGCTTATATTTTAACGTAAGAGATTTCATTTTTTGACTTTTATTGTCAGTACGCGACCAAACGTATCATGAAATAACAATAAAGAAAACAATGACAGTTTATAGGAAAGCGAAGAGAACAATGACGCACGTGTTATATACTAGCCGAATACCCGTGGATTTTCTCGTGTTAATATTATAGTATATCGTGATCAATCATCACGCGTACCCAATTAAATTACAAACATTACCATTACATCAAATTGAAGATTTTATATAGAAATTACTGTAAGTATTTATTTATTTCGATTCTGGAGGGCTTCATATTTCGTACATACAAAATTTAGCTATTGATTCTTTGAAATCCATAAAATCCATAAATTAATCCCAAATAGAGTACACATATAATCCTGGTCGGAAATGACACATTATATCCTTTTCATAACATGGCCGTAGGCTTATTATTACGTAACCTGAAACTTGAGTACGTGATGTACGGAGGTATTAGTCAATCATAACACTTTAGGGTGACACTAAGGAATTCTAAACTATAGCAAAATACGATGGTGAAGGAATAACAGAATTACATTCACAGATTCTTCACGTAGATAAAACATAGATAATAAATAAATAAATAAATTTATTGTCAAAAAACAGTACAAACTGCGTATGACCACGTGGAGGGGAAAAAAACTAATTTACTCTCCGGAAGCAAGCAAGGGACCATCCCATCAATTCCGATCAAGGGCCCTAAGGCAGAGGCGGATTCAAAAAATTCAGCAAAAATTCCTAAATAAGATAAAAAGTTAGCTGCGAGTTATAATACTAATAGAATGTCAATATGTTTGTAATTTTAAGCAAAAAATTACATGTAAGTTATTATCGAACTATAGATTATTCTGAGTATAGTGCTTAAAAATTGAAATAACACTAAATTCACGATTTATTGTTACAATAGACCCGCCCCTAGACAAAGCCTAGAGAACCTGTATGATAAATCCGCCTCTACCCGAAGGAAAACCGGAGAAAAACCCGGGCCAGGATGGGGCTACAGAATTTATGTACACAAACGTGCCAATGTTGAGTACACATAAAACTAAATTAATATGAGCCATAAGACAACACAATCATGCAAGAAAATAGTTTTTGAAATTCTTATAAGTTGTACGACGATAGATAATAGGTTATGAACAATATGAAAATTTTTGACAATTTTATTTAGAAACAAAATGCAAGAAAAACATTGACGAGCATTTGGCAGTTGTATTTTGAATTTAGGAACGTAGAATTTGCAAATGTTGAGTGAGTTGAGAAATATTTGTATAATAATTCATATTGTGTTGCAACGCAATCACAACGATTATAAGAAAACTGTAAGACAAATGAATCAGGTGAATGACGAATGACGCAGAAGCAAAATTCACAACAGACAGCGGTTATATAACCATGTCGTAACGAGTGCATAGTATTACGATCAAAGAAGAAATAAGGAAACAAAGAACGAACCTAAGATTCTAGAGAATGAATCACAAAAGGTTTCACGGAAGTTCAAAAATATTTGCGATTACTAAGACGGAAATGATCATGACTTCGTTCTCAATATTGGTTTTAAATGTCTTCTGTAATAAGATACAAAAATAAGGTAAATCGAACATGTTATGTTCATCTGCATGCCTCCATGAGCAACGTGTTCGTCAATATGCATTCTCGTAAAAAAACAATAAGAGTTACGTAAGAATACTGTTTTGTGGAACTTATTACTAATTTAGTCACTGATAAGTCATATGAGAAAATTTACGAAGTATTACAACTATTTTCTTGCGTGTACATTGACGGGGAGGAAGTATCGTTATAACTTCGGCTGAGATGAAGTAACAACGGTGGACAGGCTTCGGGAAGAAAAATGGGTGGCGCAGGTGACAGCCCCTGTATAGTCAAAACAAGAGGTTAATATAAACATTCTCACAGTGCAGTAGATTTAAAACCGTAAGCACAATACCACGAAACACCACAAAAAAGTGTAAGGGGTCGTAGAACATTCCTAAAAACGTCTTATGTATGATGTTAACCCAAAGAGGAGGTTGTGGATAAATGTCATATTGAAAGTGACATTTTTGCCATTCATAATAATAACACATATGGGTAGTCCAAACAACAAGGAATGCAGCATTATCTGTTTCTCAGATGCTTAATTCAAAATCATTTCAAATAAGACATAAATTTTTTTTAACCCTGAGCCACATCACAAACACATTGTTACACGTGTGACGTCTGTTGTTTTTTTTTCAGAAAAATCTCATCGAAGAGCTTCAGCAACAATTTCATCTGTCAGAAGAGTTGTGAACTGAAAAAGGTTGAAACCCACCGTTTTCACGTGAATAACTGTTATTACTGTGAATATCATGAAATCACTAGGCTTGAATAAAACACTACATATCGCTTCGCTCGTGGTGTTAATGTGTGAAATGAATTTAGACTCACTTTTGTTCGTGGAACAATACCTTTTATCCCGCAAAAGCCAGTGGACGCCGCCGCGGCAATAGATAAAAAGGTCGAACTCTCCCCATTGTTAAGAGAGAGAGAGAGAGAGAGAGAGAGAGAGTGCATATGAGAAACTGCGAAGACGATTTGGAAGAACAAAGAAGTGTAATGAAGAAATACATATGCTTACGACTAAAAGATTTTCTAATAGAATTTTAACCAGATCAGTGACCATATTTCAATTTCTGTTGTGCACGAAAGATGAACGAACAAGTTGGGTGCATTCCATGGAATATAAGCAAAGGTACGTTTTGTAATTGGTGTATTATGATTTTCAAAATAAAACGGTCTTTCGATTTGAAAATATTTATTAAGTCACACGCACTTGTCTGTGTATTACAGAAATTAAGAAAGAGTTAATTTGTTTACTTTTCTACGAACACGTTTGCTAAGGACTCTAATGACCTTGACGAACCCTCAAGCCCTTTGACGTCTGTCCACAAATTAAAAAAATGTATAGACTCTAATAAAATACAACAAAATTTTACACTTTTCTATACCTTAAAAAACTTATCGAGAAGGGTCATTTACTCCCTCGACGCTGATTTACGTTCTTGTTCCAGGACAATTCTTTCGTACGTCATCGCGAGCAGATCAAGGTCAAAATTAGATCAATTCTCTAGAGCAGCGTTGTCCAACTCATAGCAGCCCGCAGGCCATTTTCTTTACACTTTCAATCGATAGGGCCGGCACTAGGTGGCGTTTGACAAAATGTTGCCCGACAAGTAAAATGAGTGATATTTTTATTCTCGCAAACAAATTTATATTATTTCAAACTGGGAAAATTAAATAGTATATTTCTTTAGTTTTAAAAAGTAACTTGAATTTTTAGTATTTTAATTTTTTTTAAATTCATACTGCAATGCACTGCAATGTATGACTTGTTAACTCCGAACACAATTTCCTTTTTACTCACACCGGACATGCCATGTGAAATATTCATTCTCACAGCATAGATTTATAACATAAATTTGTGTCCCCCCCACCCCAACATTTTAGGGAAAAATTTGATGTAAAATATACTTTAACTCGCGAGCCATAAAAAAATGTATCGTGAACAGCGCTGCTCTAGACCGCACATTTCAGACTCCCATTATTCTCTTCATTTCTATTTCATTCTATTTTAAGAAAACTATTTTAGTTGGTCTGTGAGAGAGATCCACGTCACGTGAAAGCTCACGAGCCGAGAGATAGCGAAAAACTCTCACGTTGATCCGTAAACACAAGATGCTGAGAAACGCAGTGGAAGCCCGAATAATGGAAGTTCAACATCGGAGAAATTACGTAATCAATTATTCACGGAGAATAAGGAACAGGCGATGAGAAAAGTTCGGATAACTACTGAGTAGTTGCGTAAAATTAGTTCACTCTCAGTTGAGTAAACATTTGACTCGAGGAAATTAAAGTACTAGTATAACATGAATCAGAACTTCAATTACTAAGCAAAAGTTTGTTGAAATTACTGTAAAAAAACTTTCTAGAAAATGGAGTTTGCCTGAAATTTATTTGGAAGTCGATGTGGTTCTTCGTTTAAAATTTTAGGTATCAATTCTTACATCGTGACCCGAATTTAAATTCTTTCTTTTTCTCCATGTACACGGAGTTGGGTTTATTGTGAATCATAAGTCATAATCTCATTTGATATTAACGTAGGCCACTTACTATCCATTTCAAATATCAGAAACCCCAAATTTTTGGATGCATAAACAAATGTGATTCCATCTCTTAGTATATAGAATGAAAATTATGTATGTCGTGTATGAAAGAGCGAGGAGTTCAATTAATACTATACTCGAGATTTACTTACATTCTCCATTGATCATATTACAAAAAAAAAAAAAAATAAGAAAAATCCACTTCATTAGTTGTTTAATTAATGTCACAAGATCTATTTTTTCAAGTGTGTTTGACAAATATTTTATTTCCCTTCAAAGTTTATCTGTCAATATTATTTTTCCACCTTATTATCCTTTCCTTTTTTAAATATCTGCAAACGAGAACGCCTCGCTACTTTTCCCTCTAAGAATATGGGAGTTAATTCGTGAACCAATACATTATTTCATTCTCACGGTGCTTTTTTTTCCTATGTACTGCGTGCTCGAGGAGACAGAAGGGCGCGGCCCTCAGCGACGGAGCCACGGATCGCCGCTCCCCGTCGCTTCCGGTGGGAGAGAGCACGCGCCCAAATTTCGTCACGCAAAATGCGTACGTAGATGGGAGGAAAGGTTCAGACCGAGGCTCCAGATTCAACGACGTAAGCGCAAGGTGCCGCCGAAAGAGAACGCAAGATAAGGCTTTAATTTCAGCTTCGTGACTATAATAATTATTAACGAACAATATTTGTACATTGTACTGTATGTGTGTATTTATTTACTAGTTCATACTTCATATACTACTGAATAAAAGAGAAATCTGAGTTTTTGAAATCAGTGAAGTACCGTAAGTATGCGGAAACAAAAAATGAATATCCTGCCGAAAATTAGTTACATTATTTAAAAAATAGATCATAATATGAAAATAGCCTTTAGTGGATTCTCCGCAAAACTATGGTCACCTATCTTTCTTGATTTTCCTGTATTTCACGCTGAACTCAGCGACATAGAACCCGCATTTGGACTTATTGTTGGTTTGCTCACCGAGCAAAGAATAGAGGCGACGAAACAATCATATTGCATTGGCAGTGGTGAAGCCGATCTTATAGTCCACTCAATATGGCGGCTGAGCATCAATGCCAGCTGATAGCTGTCATTTGCGTACATTTTATATGCGTTTTCAGCGATAATAGCAACCATTTACTGTTATTTTCCAATCTAATGCTCTTAGGCCACAGTATACTCCGTATATTTCCAATAAAAATACGTTATTTGCCTAAAGATGCAATAAATAAATGAACACTGTAACGTATCTAAGACATTATTAAAAGAAAACCGCAATCATTTGCAACAAATAACACATTGATAATAAGTGACATAATGGAAAGAACAAATTTTATTCCTAACACCAATTTACATTCCTAACCTACATCTGATGCCCCACATGCACATCAACTGGCATTCTATAAAGATAAAAATAGACCTTCTCTACGAAAAGACATCGCATGTATCTTCCTTGAAGTTCTATGTGTACAACCATATGCAACAAGCGAAGGTATATTTAATAAAAATTCAAAACTGTAGTAGAAATCCCATTCATACGCAACGCTTCAACTGAACGCAATACATTTGTTTTGGTCTTACCAGTATCTTTCTACTTTCTAAATAAATCTGCTTTCGCGCGTCAGCCATATTGTAAAACCCTAAGCCTTCAAGTGCAAGTCCTTGTACTCCCTCTATAGTTTTTTTTGCACGCTGGACTTGCTAGTCTCTCTGTTCAAGTTCTGTTTTGTTCATCTAACTTGGATTGATTCACAATTGTTTCAACAGTTGAATTTGACAAATATTTCCAATTTTTCAATGGGGATTCAACAACCATAATTCAAATCTTGTGAAGTAGCAGGACTTCGCCTAGAAAAAATTCCGCACGTATTGGGTAAATGGGGATCAATGTCTTTTGAAACTTTTTCGGTCACCGGATCTTGGGAAGAGAATCTCGTGGCGTCTACTTGAGATAAACCCTATCATAATAAAAAAATTGTTTTCGCAAACACATCTATATTTTGTTTTCGCAAACATCTATCTACATACTACTTATAAAACCTAAAAGAATAAGAATCACTGGGAATATTTATTTCAAGTTATAAATAGCTTTTTCTGTTATATTTTATTGGAAATCTATGTCTGGTGCACTCTCCACTGCGAACTGCTCTTCTAAACTTACTTTTCACAAAAATGCGTACATTGTAATAAAAATATGAAATGTCTCCCTCTGTAAGAGTTTTTTCTTCATGACTTCATGTCTGAAGCTCTTTGACTCTATTAGGCAAAATTATTGAAGCTAGGGCAATAACTTGAGCTACACTCAACTCTTTAGTAGGGTTCTAATGACCTTGAAGTTGACGAGACCGAAAGCCCCACAAAAAAGAACTCTTTAGTGAACAAGAAGTTTATTGGTTCGAAGACATCGGTGTTAAGCGTTCATTGACTTTAACGGGAGAAACTTTGAGCCGTTAATATTTCTAGTTTTAGTTCCATCTTGTTAATCAATGCTGTCTGTAGAAAGGAAAATACTTGACTTCTACTTTTTCTGGAGATAAGTCATTTATTTTGTTTCATACCTAATCCAGGATATTTTTCCGGTGGAATCCTCGCACCGGCAACTAGGAATTTTTATTATTACATGATAGGAAAGGCGAGTTCCGCTTTGGCTTTGCATAGACAAAAGCACTATTACAAACTCTTTATTTACTTTTTTTTACCTCATGGGGCCTCTTTGGACCCCTAGGTTTCAGGAAGAGGGCTACTTTCATGTTTGATGTTTACTACTTTTTCTATTAATATTATATTAAACATCAATAAACATAAAACTATAAAAATAAACTTTTAAATAAACAAATAAACTAAACTAAAATAAACCCAAACAAAAAACATAAATTTTGAATGTTATAATCGGTCTCTTAAAAAAGCTCGTGATAGCGCGTATTCTGTTTGTCCACTAAACCTATTTTTCTGCCCAAGTAGATGCTATGAAGAATCCAGGACCGTTTTTTTTTGTGATCCAGGATTCTCCGATTATCACACTCAAAAATTTAACTCACTCATCTAGGAATATTTCGTATATTAAAATATAGAGATTTCATGAGAGTTTTTGAATAGGCGTTAAATATGTTTTATATGAGATAATGCTTTCATCCCAGGGTTTTTACCCTACAGTCAGATGAGAAAATAAGATTCTGAAAAAAAATTGGAATTTCAATAATGGTTCGTTACCAACTTCACATTTTAAACAAGATATTTACATATAATGACATTCCGTTAAATCACAACTCAATGTTGTTAAAAATAATTTTGTACAAATATAGAGATGGTGTACCAAAGGCACTAATTTATCCTGTATCCCATTTCTAATATGTATAAACCGACTGATATAAAGATGAAAGAGATGTAATGACGCCAAGACGGACTAAGAATACAAGACAGAAAGGGGTGCAAAACGTTTTTATGGCAATTACGAAAGTGATATGAATGTTCAAAGTTGAACAAAAAATTACAAAATATGTTCAAATTTCGGTCCATTAACAGCGATACATTTTTTTGTGGGGCTTCACGGCTCGTCGACATCTAGGTCATTAGAGCCCTAAAATTCTGTACATGTGGGGAAAATGCAGTTACGCACTAAGGAGAGCCAACATGACTCTCCCCGCGTGTGGGACTCGCCGAATGACTCAACCATACCCACTAAACACCCTCCTGAATTACAACTCAAAACTCAAATATCAACACATCTCAAAACATTACACACATCATTACAAAGATACAAATAAAATTAAAAAAAGAAGAAAGAGGAAAATGGAAGAACCCTAGCGTCGGGATCGAAAAGAACAAGAGGTGCCCAAGGAAGGTTAGGACAGAGAAAGGAAGGAGCCTAGCACAAGTAAGTGGAAGTAATGCCAGACTCCGTTCGGGGTCCCGTGTTTGCCAAACACGTACTTACTAGATATAAGTTCCCTGGGGGGAACAGCGATGCAGGTATCGTACGAACATCGCGGGGATTCGCGAATCATTCTCGCCAGTCCATGCGACGTCGGTGCGAGATCTGCATCGCCGTTAATGGGCAGAACTTTGAAAATCTCTTGTAATTTGTTGTTCAACGTTGAACATCTATATCACTTAAAATTGCCATAAAAAGATTTTCACGTACCTTTTTTTCTTGTGTTCTTTGCGTCATTGTATATTCTACGGGAGACATTTCCGGACATGCACACTTAATACTTTTTGCTCCAATTGATGTAATCTATCAACTCTCCAATTTTTTACATGGCGTTCTGGGACACTGTATATGTGGTTCCATAACGTAAATAAACCTTACATTTTAATGAATATCTCTTTATTCCTTAATGTTATATAGAATTTTTCTTCAAACAGCTAGTAGAAATTCTTAAGCTCATATTAGGAATAGAATACTTAATTTTGGAATTTTAATCTTACGAACTTTTGCTTTCGCTTTAGGTCACCGTGCGGGGAACGGTGGTGAGATTTCGTCTTCACAGCTTGATGTGAGTCACTTGTGGGAAATTTTCACGCCAACGCGAGAGCAAAAGGTTAAGAGCATCTATTGGCGCAATGGATAGAGAACCGTGTTACTAGGGAATGGGCAAAACGACGTCACAAACGAGACATTACGCAGAGGCACATTTTAAGTTTACTGTGGTCTAATTTGCACTTACAGTGACCGAATCTTTGAAGAAAAAAAAACAAACATGAGAGAAGAAAAAACTTCTTGGTAGATTCGAAGGAGAAATTTTTTTTTCATGTTATACATTAATTCGTGATACCCATTGTTAACAAAGTGCGTCAAAGAACTTAAATATACAGGCAATATATTTATGAATGTACTCTTATGAGGATAAATTGAATAGCAACAAAAAAGAGGAGATTTTTGAACACTAGCAGAGTACCCGCATCTTTGAGTGAATTTTGTGCACGCTTTCTTAATTAGGTACTGGTAATACTTTCATTAACGTTAGAGGTTTGGTAGGTCAGTAAATAATGCTTTTAGTATTTTTATAATAAATAATAATAAACTTTATTGTCAAAAACGTTACAAACTGCGTATGACCACGTGGAGGACAATAAACTAATTTACTCTCCGGAAGCAAGCGAGGGACCATCTAATCAATTCCGATCAAGGGCCCTAAGGCAGAGGCGGATTTATCATTTCAACACTACAAATAAATTAATACTTATGTACAGTAAAATAAAACCTTACAGTAAAGAAGGTTGAATTTTAAAGATTTATTTCTTTCACACAGAATTCACAAATCATTGTGTACACTATCAGATAAAAATAGACATACGACAATGATCATTGGATTTAGCGTACTTCATGTCTTTATCAGAGAATATATTAGTACACTTCTAGTGATTATAGAAAGGACTCAGTAAGTGTAGTTCTTGAAAGGAACCTTTTTGATAAAAAAGTTCGCAGATGAACAACTCAAATCTTTCACTACAAGGTAAGCGAACCAAATTGATAGACGACGTTCGTTGTCACCTGCTGCTATAATGCGTTATCTGCTGAAATCCTTCGACGCCATGTCACTCATTGAAGAACACACAACGATACTGTGCCGAATGTTGTCTAAACATTTGGAAAGTATACCGAAATGTTATTAATTGAAGCTGCGTACATAATGCCTACAATGCGACATTTCACATGCATTTTTTGAGACAGTTGAGCAGCGGCTGCGGGAAACAGGAGTCTTCTAAATAAACAAGTTTGAATCTGATGCTGTACGGAAACGCCACACTTTGAAGAGGAGGTCCTTTATCGACTAGGAGACAACCCGTCGACGAGTGCACATACCATGAATGGCCCACAGTTGCGTCTGGCGTGTTCTGCATGAACAGCAACTTCTCACACGGAAAGTACAAGCCATGAGTCAGGTAGATTTTTCTGAACGTGATTTCTATGCCTTGGTGTCGACATTCTCGAGAGTCTCTGCAGCGTTTTTTTTTCTTTCACGGATGAAGCACAATTCACCAGGGAAGCTGTTTTCAACTGTCAAAACAACCGCATTTGGCATGAAGAAAATTCTTGTGCCAACCATTCACGTGTATCAGCAACATTTCGGCACCAAGGGCCAGTATCATCGATTGGAATTCTTGAAATATACTCTTACAACTCAACATTCATGAACAAATATGGTTCCGAAATAAAGGCGCACCTGTGCACTTCTTACATGCTGTCCGACGGAACCTCCACGAAATATTCGGGAAACGGTGGGTAAGTTGAGGCGACCAACGCCTAGATCACAACAATCGCCGCATTTAACTCACTTTTTTCATAACGGGCGAAGCGAAGAATTTGTCTACGGAAATTCATATAGAGTCGAAGGAAGTGCACGAGTTTTCGCTGCGACAGGGATGATTCGGCAGACACATGACCTAGACGTATTGAATTTGAATGTGGAAATTTACTTCACAGATACACTTTGTACAACGACCGTCAGAGCCATAACTTCGAGGAGCTCTTCCACGCAGATAGGAGCTTGTAACCCCATTTAAAGAGGGAGGTCTAAAATTAATTCGATCGTTGAAACTATTTTTCATCAATACGGTACATTTCGGAAATGGATGCTTCTTTTCAAAACTGTACACTGCCTAGAAGGGCATAAGAGTTTACTCAAACATAGTATAAATGCTGAGTGCGCCGAAAATGTATACAAACTTTGAACATGTATAGAAAATTAATTTTCGGGTTAGGTGTGTTACGATTCGTCAATCTAGCAGATCAATCCACTTAGTGATACAGAGACTAATCCACTTAGTGATACGGAGAAAAAGTGCAAATTTAGGTAAGAAAATACATTTCCTGTGACAGTTCAAAGTGTGTAGAAATATTTCTGACGCATCTTGTATACAATATCAATAAGATATACGAAATCTTACGAAAACTATTTGTCCAGAAGAAGATAAGATGGATTTTCAACTGCGTACCTGAAAAAGAAAAGAAAAAGGACTTGAGATTATCAAACAGATTATCACAAGTTGCATTCAATTCAAACACGAGATCACAATTACACAGGAAAAAGTAATTCATCATACTAATCAACATTCGTTAGGTGATCCTTTATGTCTTTTTATGGGGAAATACCAATCGAAAGTGTATTAATCTACATATAGGCGCTTTTCCTCTCGAAATGACTTTACTTTTACTTGAACACAATTCATGGTTCTACAATCTCGTTTGTAGAAAGAATTCCAGTTCGAAGCAGATTACTCTAAACATATTTTAAGGATATATACCCTTTCAACACTAAACAATTCTTCGAAAGAAAAATAAACATGATAAATTTCATAGACTAACATAACTTGATGATTCTTAGATAGTTCATATTAGTAGAATACTGTTTTCTTACTTTACAAATCGAAAAGGAAAATGATATGCTTTTATGTTTTCATTAGCTTTGTTAACAAAACAAAAAATAAGCATATCATAAAACAAAGAATATTATTTTCCTTTTCGATTTGTAAAATTAGAAAACAGTATTCTACTTATATGAACTGCCTAAGAATCATCAAGATTTATACATATAAACGAAACTAGTGATATATATACATACACAGAATTGTAGATTGTATCATCCCAATCACCGGAAAGTAGCCACGGTACACAGTCTTAAAGAAAATGTTATTAAAAAAAGTATTTCGAAGATTCTAAGATCTAAATAGAAAATTCGACATCAAGTGTGCTCGACTCAATATCTCTATTTCGTGCATGTCTCTCATAGTTTGTAATAATCACGTAGTTCCGACGTTACAAGAGACCGACATACTACAGAGAAAGATGGTTTCCTAGAGTGGGTGTAAGTAGTAGTCTGGGATCATTGCAACATGTGACTGAGACTGGTTATGGGAACTTAATTTTTGCTGGTGAATGGGGTATGGGGGTTACTGCTGGTGCTGTTTTGCGTACACCTATTACTTCTTAGTTAGGCAAGACAGACAAAAGTGGTGTGAATACTCATGAATTACAATATGATAATGCTATGTTAAGGAGTATGTCAATAAAATTTGTTAATTTTCCATGGATGGTTCTTATGTTTATGTTAGACAAATGTTACCACGTAAATTCACAGATTGTTTCTTCAATTATTGAAGTGACTGAAGGTGGTGTTCGTGAAATATATGACGTCACGTGTGTCATTTCATTGATTCAATGTTAGCATTGCACCATATAACGGAATTCTTCTCCTTCGTCTTCTTCATCTACCTCAGCGACGCTTTTAGTTTTGCCTTGTCTTCTTTTACGTAAAGAGACCACTCCCTTTCATATAACGACTGACTTCGCTTTCTCTTCTCACCTGCCTTGACGCAGTGTATTTGATCTTACCGTCACAAACGAAGTCTTCCTCTTTATTCCCCTGACATGGTGTTCTCAAACGTTGGCTCTTGCTTCTCTCATTCTTGATACATAATCGGACCATACTAGTCTTCGAACTTTAATACCTATGATGATATCAGGGAGTCCATATCTTTCCATTTTTCCGATCCACTCCTACTCCTTTACACGTGAAGTTCCTTGACTGGATCATAAAATGTCGCACGATCTTTATATCAAATATAACGAGAATTTTTTTCATCTTCTTAGTTAGTGTCCAACAGTTTCAGACAGATAATACTCCAGATTTTATAATTTTTATTATAAATAAATGTTTTCTCAAATCGGTGTGGGAGGTATCAAGTACTATTAATTCTAAATGGATTATTATGTAAGAAAATGTCACCATAAAAAACTAATTTATTTTCAAAACAGAAACGGTTTTGGATATCAAGTGTAACATTACATTTTATTACTACTAGAATAGTTGGCTAGAACTTAGTTTATTACAACTTTATAATAAATCAATTTGAGTGACATCTCATTTCTAATCAACATTTTTATCAATATTGTCTCAGTATGAAACAAATTTTACTTACAACGGTTTCAACAAAACACCTCTCCTTATTTATATGGCATTCAAAACGAATTCAATAGAATAACTTATATTAGTCTGAAATTTTACTTTTTAAAAGCACTATTTATTACAATATTAAACAAGTAATCAATGATGGTTTTTTCATGATTTTTCATGATGAAGTATGACGTTTAAACAGTTTTATGTCTCTCCTGTAAAATCATGTTTTGGCACTTAGAATGATTTTTTTCATCTAATTCTCTTATTACTGAAGACAAAGAGTGCATTAAAGACAAAACAATTTTGTGTTTCTCTAATTTTCATATGGTTTCTTTTCATGAGCAAGTCTTTTTATGTCATGCACTGAATTTGAAATAAGACCGTATCGAAAACATTAAAATAATGGTTCTCGTAAAAGAAAAAAAATATATATAATCATTTTATTGTAGCACTCACCCTATAATAATATCTAAACTTCTAACAAAAATATGAGTTTTAAAGAGTTAAGGTGAGATTGTGAGCATGGGCTTAAAGACCTCCACGTCTGGTCAAAAAGTTAAAACGTGGACCGTGCATGACGTAATTGGTGTCGCGACAGAAAAACACACATACCATATATGCCCAGAAGAGGTCTAATTTAACGATTCGAAGTTAGCACTTAATTTATACAATTTCAGAGCCCATTTTTTTAGTATTTCGAATAAAGTAGAAAAGTAATTTGGAATGGTAAAATGCTAATGCTTATACAAAGTTTCTTGGCGACGCCTCGGGTCTGAGCATGGATACTTCGTTCTGACCTAATACAAAATCTTGATGCTGAAAAATTAATAATTTAGAGGAATAATTCATATGTTTCAAAACAGGAGTTGCATCTTACGACAGGATCTTACAACATACATCTGAGAACAGAATTAATGCGCAAATGGAATAATTTATTCGTCTTTATCCAAAATGATGTGAAACAAAGTAATTAACAATATGTCACTGGAGAATCTTCTCATATTTATCACTAGTCAGAACATGTTATAAGCAAGTTATTAGACGTATAGGGCCTAATGAGTGACACAGTAAGAACCAAATATATTTAGATAAATTATTTTGGTTTTAAAACTCTACAGGTGTTAATTGTAATTTAAATGATAAATAACATTAAATTTCAATTTCTAGTATTGCTGCTACATTCTCAACCACGTTCGTACTTGAAATTGTTCTCATCTCAAGATCTCGACTGGATTTATGAACAATGACCTGTAAACATACCATTAATTTGAAGATGATCCACGTTAATACATCAGTCTCAATTCAGCAGAATTGAGAGCTATATATATTGCCAGTTATCCTCAAATTATTTCTAGTATTAAATGACCAACTCATTAGCGGACAAAAATTGAACTAAAAAGTTAAAGATAATATAATAATATAAGACAATTTGTCTGATGTAGTTTTCCAACTTCAATGAGTTTTTTAAACGTTTATTGTTGTTTTTCTTGGTGGGGGAGAATGGAACGGTTATTTCATCCACAGAACATCCATGACACGGGACGTGGGTTTGAAACTCACTTAAATTCCTTATGGATATTATCATTCAAACCCTCTACAACCACTAACACACAACGTAATCTCGATATACAACATGTTGGTAAAGAATGGATGGCCGTAAATACAGTTAAAACCAATGTCTCTCCACTCCGACTTCATAAAAATTATAAAAAGACAGTAGTTAATGGTACTGATAAGATCATCAACTATTTAATTAATATGACTTGTGAACCATGAAGTAGAAAAATTGAATATTGTATTCACGTGAATTTTTCTTTAATTTGTCAAGTGTATTTATATACAGCGAACCAATGACAATGCACACTTCAAATATCTTCTAAATGAGTAAAGACATCGAAGTAAAGTTTTTACTAAGATGAATCGAGGCATAATGCTAATCACTTGACGTACGCAAGTGATTTGTAGCTTTATAGCTGCAGAGTTATTGCCACTGTGAGGATTTAGAAAAGAAACTTCTTTGTTTAGTTCCGAGCTACAATCAAATCGGAGAAAAGACATACATTTATTTCGTGTTAACGAATAATAACTGAGAAACAGCATCGCGAGAATTCAAACATTAATAGGAATCAACGCTGTCTACCCTCGAGTCATCAGAAGAACTTGCCTTAGCGCGAAACACATCATTCTCTTCCCACATTACACTCGCAAATGTTAAAAATTCACGGTGATGTTATCCTGCTGCTATTCGTTCAAATTTAATAAATGTTTATATTTGTCTTTTCTTAGGTTTTATAAATAGCGCTGAAAATAATACCTAGTTCAATTTAAAAAAAAAGAAAGATCAATCCTATTTTCTTCTACTCCTAAGATAAATGACAGAGAAAGCTATACTTCAAATATTTCCTAAACGGGTAAATATGTTGAGGCGTTCGTTCTTGTTGAGTCAGTCTTTGGTCCGACAGTAGAACCCCATTGGTTCGAACCCCACTAGTGGAAAAAAACCGGAAAAACCAAAACGATTTTAATTTTTTGAAAATTTAAAATTACAACTGAAACAAATATTTGTAAAAATTACATTAACAACACTACGCTGCATGCGCTTTGAAGATCATATAACTTTATTTTCTTTTGAACTAGTTTTTTGAGCTGATTCCAGATCTGGTATTATTTTTTTCTATCACGTGTATTTTTTTATTTTTGCAGATCAGTGTTCAAAATCAATGATGTTTTGTCAATTTTCGTTTGATTAGAGGAATCAGTTGGCAGTTCTTCTCACACCCACCCAATTGTTAAGCGAACAATAATCACTGTTTGTGAAAAAAAGTGTTGATTTTCTACAGTGCTTTTAGACCATATTTGTGTCATTTCAAGTTTGCTTAGAAATAAGTCCATGGAAATGTCTGAATAACTCAAATGTGTTTGTCATATTTCTCGTTGCAATGTTTTTGCAAAGGAATGACACATTACAATTTTTGTCAAAATTGTGTATTACGCATTATTGGGCATGAGACTTGGAGATCAAAACAATATTGACCGCCATACAAGGTATACTTTCGAGGGTCGAAGACTGAGATAATGCCTTTTACAATTCCAATAGTTTGGAGGGAGCTACAAAATCATACACATGATTATTATTTTTGAAGTTCTAAGAAAGATATAGCATATCCTGCTATTCCGGCGTCCAAATGACTTCTTGAAGCACCTCTTCCTATTTAACTCCACAAAATTTCCTTGAAGAAATTACAGATGTTACTGAGAGTATTTCACGAAACGAAACTATTCACAAGAATACAACCCGGAATAAGATTTAACATCTACATAGTTCAGTCAAAATGAAACAAATAATATGGCTTGTTTTTCCTTTGAGGAATTGGTCGCCGATTTTTTGGGTAACAAGAGAGATCACAAATCTATAGTTAAGACAATGTTACGGAATTTCATTAAATTAAGTTGTAGTATAAGTGAAAAATTTCATTTTCTACATTCCTACATTGACTTCCCACAAAACTTAGAAGATGTAAGCGAAGAACAAGGTGGACGTAAAAGAACGGAAAAGAGGTATCAGGGAAGGTGAAATGCTAGCATAATGGCATACTTTTTTATGCTAAAGAGAGACAGCAAAACTGAGGGGTGAAAATCAAGGGACAGAAATTTTCTTATCTAATTTCATAATTAATTTTATTGTTTCTTCTACCTTCCCCAATCATTCATATTTTCGTCATGCATCAATGTGTGGATTCAAACATATTATTTATTTATTTCGTTTATTAATAAATTAATATAATAAAAATAGATCTCATAACAGCAATAAAATAGAGACTTAAGAAAATTGAAATATATGTTAGATCAATCAGGAAGAGGTCAAGGTCGCATATTATCGACATTTTTTTCGTATAATCTATACTTTAGTGTAACCTCAGATCTGTTGGAACTTATCCAAATTTCCAGATGTAAATGATAAGTTAAAGGATCAACTCAGAACTCATTTTTTCCATCAGGAGTTTTTCAAAAAAAAACCAGGTAGCATATTGTAATATCATAAACTCCGACAATAGACATATTTTTACTGCTTTTGGGTAGATTGCATTGCAAGCACTTACACATATTCATTGTTCTGAAAAATAAAGAAAAGTTTTCTGAACACAATAAGTCTTGCATTAAACAGCTACGTATCGTCATGTTCCATAGTAAATACTTTTTCAGCAACTAAGCAAATCAAAAGATGGCGGAAATTTAACGTTATTACAAACTGACGTGAGTACGACACACCGAAAATATTTATAGGTTTCCTTTCGTAACTGTAGTAAACTAGAGATCAGGTAGGAACATTAGGCAAGACAGGAAGAAAAAATAATGGAAAAAAAGGTCGGAATATTAACCTATATTGAAGTGTCTGTTAAAACAGCTACTTCCAACATGGGCAATTTTGGAGAAAACAGAATAATTGAATGATTTAAATAACAAGGAAATATACTCATTAGGAAACGATTTTTTGTTACCAATCATTATTCAATGAAAATGCACTCCTATGCTCCCCACTTAAATAAGGTATTATGTGACGAAATTGAGGAAAAATTATCCACACAATTCGCCCTCCGTTTATCAAAATCAGGGAGAAGTGAGGAGTGTATTTTAACAAAAAAATTTGCTCAGTTACCGAAAAAGTATTTCTGAATAGGATTGAACGCAATTTTCGATAATATCCAAGTACTCATAGTACAGTCAAGTTAGGGGAAAAGTAATTCTTTTAGATAAGTGGAAATAGCTCTATTTGAACAGAAACTTCTCATATTTCTCAACTGAAATAAATGAACTGCGAGATATTTTTCTATTGAGATTTTTGTAAAGTAATTTTCTTGTTTAAAGGGACACTATTTATAAATTTCACAGCATCACACGGATGTCAACATAATGAATTTCAAAATTCCCTCATTTATTTTCCAATCTTCCAATGCGATATTGCCAGACAGCATGTCACCCAACGAACTGTGAAAAATAATTTACCATGAAATTTTCGTCTAAAGCCCTCCCACATTATAATCCGATTGAGTTTTCACCAGCGAAATTCTCGATGTTTATTCCGCTACAGTTTTAACACTCGCTAAAAGCAGATTACAGAGGAATTAGCAGAAGCTGTGCGCTTCCGGTGCCGAAACAATCAGGAAATTGACAGCACTCTTCAACGCCAGTGAAAGAATTAAACCAATTACCTAGTTACCTAACTCCTTTGTGGCATTCGAGCAGTTTGGTGGATGGTGGAACGCGAACAGGGGAAGATCTCCAAGAGGTAACGGGAATGTGTTACAGAAGATGCGCTTCGAAATACGGTTTTATATGGAATACGCAACAAATTTTTGAAAGAGAGATTACTTGTTTATTTTAGAGACTTAACTTGGATTGCCGGTACAAATGTTGGCATCGAGTTGGGAGGACTTTGCGCAACGAGTTAATTTTTCACCATTGACATAATCTTTTCTAATAAGCTAATAATATTGTGTTACATTATATGAATTTTTCCCATGAGGACGACCTCTGAGGGAAAAATTGGGTGAAAATCCAGATTCATATTTTATGTACAAAAACCGTATTAGAGCTATTAAGACTAGAGAAGTTTCAGAACTACTTTTCTAGCGCAATGCAGTGCAAGCAGCTTGTCCCCCTCAGACATTGTCATCCCCCTCCTTCCTCAATTCCACCACCGTATCCGCAGTGAGCGCGCAAGAGCATCCGCCGCCACCGCGTCCTTGAATGCGCGACCTGCCTGCCGGTCCCTCTCCCCTCTGGAAGGTCACTCTGCCATTCCACGTTCCACGTCACAACCGTGCCTTTACGTAACTCTGTTCTCCTCTCCTCCCTACCCCTCTCAACTTGACTTCTGCTCAACCCGCCATCTATCTCGGCATTTGATAGGCGCCGCCTTCTCAAATCTGCGACTCACTAATATTCTGTGTCATCTTCATGTTGTCGTCTCGAGTCTCAAGATATACTATAATCAGGGCGTCGCTGTTCTTAAAGATAAATGTCACTTACTCTTCATTCACTCGTAGCTACAGGGGGCAAGGCAGATCTTAACCTTCGCATTGTTAAATACTGCCAAAAAGTCAATATTAAATGTTTAATTTGACAATAGTAGATGGCGAAATGAGTCCATGAACTTTGAAAGAATTTAAATATCGTAGTTGTTTCATGAAAGTTCCTAGCAGCTGCATGGGATTACATGGACTGAAATTAGGACGCGAGTAAACACCAGTGCCCTTCAAAACATATCTATAGATGGAAGAAACCTCGGCACACAAAAACACAATTCCCAATAAATATAAGATTGATTTATTACAAGGGGCATATTAGTATGTTTTATCAAATAGGAATGCGTCACAAATTTAACTTGTTTTACTCAGGAGTTAAACAAATAAAAATAAGTATCTATTAAAAATAAGGAAGAAGTAAATTAATTCTTTTAATTTTATATTTAATGAAAAACTTGAATTAAGTAACGTCAATTCCGCTTTTATATATATTTAATTGTTGAGCGCATCAAGCTGAATAAACGTGTGTTCTTTATCACTGTTTTTTGCTGTAGGTTGACGAGATGTCAAGATACCAAGTCATGTTCCTTGATTGAATTGATAATGCATACTACATATAATTCCGTTTTTTATACATAAAATTTCTACAGTCAATTAATTTTAATTTTTGTATTTGGTAAATATTTGCAATGTAATGTAGGTTCTTTAATTATGTTCAAAACAATTTTCCATTTTTCGAGAAGGTTTTTTTTTTCTCTCTCTAGGTTTTTATATCTCCCAAATTCTTGTCTGCAGATCGTCGCAACACGATGATAGCTTGAATACTTCTACATGTTCAATAGGCACGAACAAAATTTCAATTAATTGTCTGTTCCAGATCGTGTAAAAGGAAGAGAATATCACTAAAAACAATTCAATAAATTAACAACCAAATATATCTTCAATAAGAACAAAGTAAATGACATCTCTCATTTTAGTTTTTTTTTCAATCGATTTAACTTTGATGATTTACTAGAGTATTCCATTAAAAAATTTCGGACTTTATTTAATTTTTCCTTACTCGAAATGTGCACAGAATGTATACGAATGGGATCTTTCCATGATCACAATAAAACATCATCGAACTGTATTTAGAGAAAATATATTCATTAGAATGTTTGATTAATTTCAGATAATGATTCTTATAGAATATATGCATTCTTTGATGAATATTAAGAATACCCACAGTGTGTTTAAGAAACTTGTCAGTTGAGTGTGCGCAGTATTAGGAAAAATCTGATTTATACGGTATCGGTATTTTTCCGTCAGTTTTAAACGAACATACCGTACGTCACGCCTGAAAGAGTAGATTATCTTTCCCTCCCAATAAGAACCTGAATCATAGCATGTTGTTTGGGGGCAGAGGTTGATTACGTAAACAATGTGGTGTAGTAACCATAATTCTGTTCCACGTATTTTCAAGTAGGGAATGTTATAAAGTCGCTCTATACCTGAATGCAACAAAAAGTGTAATACATAAAATATTTCAGCACGTAGGATATACGATAGTTTTATTGCATACAAATGAAAAATATTTTCTGCCACTTCAAAGGGCACAGATGATTTAAAAAACTATTCGTCCTAGACTATTTTAGTCATTTGCTTTGGCTAACTTAATTTTCATCAAGTACTGTGAACGACAAAACACAAAATCATAGCAGTGACTCTTCACAATCCATTCCTTTGGCGAGATTATTTCTTAAATTATGACGTCTGACTGCTAAAGTGGCACCAAATAGGGGGCAATGGGAGTCATAGCCCCTCCCCAGAAAAGGGAAATATTCTTTTCCTGTTGGGATTAGGCTCATATGTATCCTTTTCGTAAATGGTTTTATTCGAAAATTTTCTAATCATAATTATTTTAATATTTATTTAATGCAAAACATTGAAGTACTAAATTAAACAATAATCAAGAGATTATTCCAAATAATATTCTGTATTTATTTCTGCTGTGCATACATGTTTCTAAGTTAAGAAACTCAGTAGAGGAAGAAGAACACTCAAAATATTTTTCAATGAACTATTTTTTGTTTCTTCTAACACATCAGAATTTTTTAAAACATTGCATTAGGTTGTATTAACACCACACTAATATGTTATTATATAATTACATTGGGCATATAATAACACTCAACACAACGTGAATCATTATCATTGAAAAGATATTCAACCCATCAGCAGATTTCACTATTTTCAATGTAACTTATTTAACAGGTATCATGTAATCAAATGCCATTTTGGAATGGCACCCTCGGAAAAAAATTTTCTGGAGCCGCCCCTTCTGATTGCTGATGTAGGAGAATAAGATGACAGTACAGCAAAGAATCATTAAAATGTATGATGAGAGCGCGGGAACCATTTCATTGAGAAGATCTTTTCCATTGAACTAGCAGCACTGACGGAAAGGTCACTTCAGTGAACGCTGAGCGGGCTCTAACCTTGACAGCGACAGGTAGTGATGATGTAATGGACGCTAACACGTGCTTCGCCACTGACGTACGAAGCCATGGGGCAATGAACATATGTAACCTTATTTGTCCCGGAAGGATGTCACGTTTTGCTTATCAATTTAACGCAACTACATTAATACATTCTCAGGCAGTTCCAGTTCAACAAACCCATCGGAATCGTTTTATATGACATCTAATTATAGAATAAAGGTTGTGTATCAAGACCAGGACGGCAGAAACATTTACTATCAACATATTTGCGAGAAGGGAAATGGAGATACTTTTACGTATTTAAATAGGAGGTCGAAAGCCCGGATTATTCTAGACCAGTTTGCCAAAGACGGACAAAGCGAGTCCACGGCAGGTATTCTCGGGTACTCCCGTTTCATTCCACCCCGCGGATAACTCATTATCATTCGCCCTGACATCATTCATACGTCACCAGCCTCGGGGAGGTGCGGAAATGGGGACGTACACGGGGCATTTATTCACCAAATTTACTGGATAAAAAACTTTTGGCCGGGTCCGCCTCAATATACTCCACTGTGTGGAGACACGAAGAGGTGTTGAAAAGCAGCAATCACTAGCTCCGTGTACGTGCTCCTCAAGGAAAGGTACCCGTGAAACCACACAGTCACTTCATCCTCCGACCCCTCCAATAGTACTCGGGTGGAAGCAACCCCCAACACTTAAGATAGAAACTTGTTTTTCTTAGCGAGTTCTACGGCGAATCCCACCCGTCCAGTGAGAGAGTGTTGTGGGTTGCTTACCCAACGGACGGAAATTAGAGACAGCGTGTCCTAGGGTAAGTATACAGTAGTTACTGAGTTCGTTCCGTAGAGAAATTTGACCTGTTGAGGCTTGGAGTCTGTAAAGACGGTTCAATTGTGACATAGGTGACTCTATTCCATCTCAGTCCGTCCAATAGGGGTAAAGTGATGTACTGAGGGGCGAGTATTGGAGTTTTTTCGGTTCTGGATCAAAAAGAAAAAAGAAAATGGTTTGCACTATCAACTGCATATTTAGTGAGCAAATATACACAGGAAATTCTCATTTATAGCAAAATATATCTTTCAACGCAATCCAACAGGGGGTGGGGATGAATGGAGGTATACATCCCTCAATGGAGATGGTGTAAATGTGGAGGGGATGGTTTTCGAGAATGGGTGATTATTTTCGTCTCGTATTCTAAAGAGCATTTTCTTGAGCCTGCATACAGATGTTATGCATAAATTACATAAATTAGTTTTTTTTCCCCTCCACGTGGTCATACGCAGTTTGTACTGTTTTTTGACAATAAATTTATTATTATTATTAGATGTAAGGTCTAAACCCTCCCTGGAAGTGTCATTTTCTTCGCTAGATTTTCGAAAAAATTTCATTCCATTACACTTAAAGGGTTGCCGAGCGTGTATGACGAGGCACAGAAACCTGACATAAGAAGAGCTTCCAGAAATCATATTGGCGTACCCCAATGCAAAGTTTTCCATAGGAACCTTTCAGAACATAGTTGAGATGAACATAATGAACTGCTAATATTTATTCGCCTAAGTTTAGACTATAAGGTTTAGTTGTGATGGCTGGGTTGGACTTGTGTGTAATGGCGTCTCTCACTTCTAGCTACGTCTCTGGTAAGTGTTTCCTCTTTCCATATTATCCGAATAATCCGAATTGCTGTCCCGTCCATGTTGGTCCGGATAAAAGGTGTTTTACAACACTACATTTTCTCCGATGCTTTTTACTCTCCTAACAAGCAAGCCGTAAGATATTTCAGGGGAATCTTGGACAATTTCTTTGTGGCGCATCACTTTCTTCCATTGCATGGACTGCGTTAATACGAAATATAAAATAACAAATTTTTGTATGTCTCGTAAACAATGTATTAGTAATTATAACATTTCCACATTTCTGAAATTAAATTGAAATTAGTTCAAAGATAATAAAAAATCGAGCGAGGAGATATATTTTCATAGAACTAATATTTGGAAATAATTTAAGTCATTTTTCGTATAAACTCAACAATAATCGTTAGCTCTATCGACTAGTGAACAGTAAAGAAAGCAAATACAAAATAAAAGGAAATATAAGAAAATTAATTTTTTTTAAAGAATAAAATGTGATTTTTTGCTCAAGATTCGGGTCAGCTCTTTTGTAATCCAAATTTATCATAATGACGTCTTTCAAAACAGTTAATAATTGTAAGAATAAAACGACGCAATTCATTCACAGACACTGTATTTGAAACACACACACAATTTACATTTTTCCAAATATAGTGTCTGTGAATTATATTTCTACTTCTTTTATTATACAATAAAAATATTATTAAGCGTGTATTTCAGTTAACGTATAGAGAGAACATAATACATGAAGTACTCTCGAAGACTTCCGCGGCCGGAGTCGTGTATTGCTGGGTTTTCCAGTAGGTGACACGTCTGGTCGTAGTAACTAGTCTGGTCTGAACTTGACCAGACTAGTTACTACGACCATCCGCGGCACCAACAGGAAAGCTCAGCAATACATAATTATGTATTAATACTTGAAATATTCATACAATATAAATAACAATCTTAAACTCTTTAAGAAAATTATCCACTGACTCAAAGAAGGCATGATATCTCTTGTATTCTCCATTTTCCTTTATTACGTGAATATTTTTACCTGTGATTATGCAAAATGGCTGCTAAATCAGTTGTTCTATCGTCGAGTATTTTTGTCAGCTGCCATTGCATTCATTTATCCAGAATGTCATATTTAATTTACTATTAAAAAGTTATCTCGTTAATAAATCCCGGATCATATTGCATTCATTTGTTCTTTTTAATGTAGCTTCAATATTTAAACGCTGATTCATTATTTGCCACATCCGAAATGGATATAAAACAAGTGATAGAATCAAAATATTGACTCAGCTTCAATGACATTAATTACATTACAATGTCCAATGGCAAAAACGATGAAAAACGCGCATATAATGATATTTAATTGGGCTAAAAGAAAAAAAGAGACAAAATTGGTTTTTACATGTAATGCATTCAACCATAAAATTCCAATATGTAGGTGACTCAATAACCCTTTGTTGAGCAGATGTACAAAAAAATAAAGCTGCTTATGATAAATACCATTATGCGTTTGAGATAATTACAATGACACATCGATTTAGTAGAGATATTTTTAGTTCAATTTGGAGAGATATTTCAGATTTCAATTATGAGTTGCTATCTTTCCTGTCATGATAACAATGTACCTCCATTGCTCTTAGGAAGCTATAGATCTTCCCGTGTAAATAAGATGAGTAAAGTGTACTTTCTCTTTTCGGAGTACATTTACACCCATTTTTTAAACTGTGCTTTTGTTTTTGTTTAGCAACACAGACATTGGATTGATGTAACGTAAAATCAAGAAATTTATTCCCCTCGCACAGTAATCGATACCGCATCCTAAGGGGAAAATTATATAATAATTATCGTATGAATCTCCTCGAACAGCATTCCTATTGTACGGGGTAGAGAATCATCGACTCTTTTTACCGTACAAGGTACAATGTAAGACCTTTTCACGACGACGTTTTCCTTTCCAGGCTTATAGATTTCTTCACATGCGACGTCGGTAAAGTCTAAAGAATGGATCATGATATTTTCTCGAATCTATGGCTTCGAGTTTTCGATTTCTTAGAAAAATTACAGAACCAATATTATCATAAAAATTAATACGATTTTTCTCAATTACGCTAATAAGAAACTTAAACTTCTCAAGCTTCAATGGCATCGGATTGAAAGGTAACGAGATGATAATAAAAACTATTATTATGATAATCAAACTATTTGGAAAATGACTGTTAGGTCAATTCACTTAAAACTGGAGATTCCAAGAGAGAAATTTATCACATTTTTTAATTCTATTTTGTACATCTGGGAATCAAAGAGTTTATACCTTCGATTAATTTGATATTATGTATATTTGGATATGAGCCATTATTTACTAGAGCTCAAAACGTATATTTCAAACTTAAGGTTTCATTATTTTCTTTATTTTTTGCATTTAAAGTAGTGAGCTTTAGTTAAAACACTTTGTTGATAACACAAATCAATCACATGATTATTTTTTAGTAATGATACCATTTTTACTGGCTATTAAAAATACTTAGCTATCGTTGATGCTAAGTGTCTATGGGGTTCATTTGAGTCATTTAAAAATGTAAATGAAATATATGATGTCATTCATTTCCCCGAATGATCCGATATTTTTGGGTAGCTCACAAAACTTACAATTATACTTTTTTAAACCCTCTATTTCTTCCCTTTATCATAATACTCTGAGTCAACGCTATCAAGGGTCTACATTGGGAAGTATTGATCTTGTCCAATGTCGTATGAATGTGTGCTTGTATGTTAAAAATAACCCGATGCATCAAAACCAAACTTGAAAATTGACTTTGAATGCATTGGGAATAGAAACCAATTTCTAGGCAGATCATTTCGACTCCATTTACACACTGTTTCCGTTCCCTGAATTTTATTTCTTAAAATTCAAAATTTTGAAAACTCGAGTATGAACATTTTTGTTGAACTGGAAATTCTACTTATAGATTGTTAAACACCGTTTTCTAGATACCGCGAAATTATTTTAATTAAAAAGGGTTATTACTTTCCCACATACAGAATGTATAAGGAAAGTGTTGTGATCGGTGTAAAAAATTTCGAAATCTCTTCGGATATTTACAAAATGCCTCACGGAGAATATATTCGATTTTTTTGTAAACAATCACCCGAGAAACGCTAACTGCGGTTCGGGACTTCCTTTACACCGGTGTCATGCAACAGGAAAGCAATAAAAGAGATCGTAACACGAAGTGTACATTGTCCGTCGTACTTCAGATCCTACGCACTGCATTCTGTCTGTCGCACACAGTATCTCTTTCGTACTAAACCTGCCACACCTTCTGCGTCGCCGCAGGTTCCTCGACAGGCAATTTCCGGCGCCCACCGATGACCGCACTCCGACCGGAAATAACGAAGCGGTCGCCGAGCGCATTGACATGTACTGGATTATCCCTTTCCAGCATTCTGGAAGGGAAAATACACAGGTTTTCATGTCAACATGTATGCCAACTCTGAAACCAAGAGTTTTAAAAGTTTGGTTCGTTAAAAGTGAGCAAAAACATGACGACTAAATATATATTTAATCTAGAGAGGAAAACTAATTAATGGAGTTCACAATACAATTTCTTCATTATTTTCAGTTGTATTTATTACGTTTCCTCTTTAGATTGAATTCTTTTGACGAATATATTATTATCAGTCAGTATAATTGTTTTTAATAAGTGCATTTTCAGCCACAATAGTACATCATTCTTTTTATACTTTCAGCGGTTCACTTTCAGATAGGAAATTCTGTGCTCGTTTCGAACTTGTTGGGGTAGTTCTAAATGTTTAAAATATTTAAATTTTACGTCACTCACTCTCTGATTGTCGATATAATCTATTAATATTCCATTCGATGTGCAAATGTATTAAAGACAAGTAATATAAGATACAATGATGATCACCTAATGGTTAAAATCACATATTCACAGTAGTTAGGGGCAACAACGTTTCGAGGCCAAGACTCTAGCCTCCTCTTCAAGTTCATTACATTTGTTGACTACTACTAGACATATCTATACCGTACAAGATAAAATGCGAAGCACTAATTATATCATTACAGTACAAATTTTTAAGTAAAAATATAAAGTAAAATAAGCAAATATCAAACTTATCAAATGTTGAAAATTTGACATGTGAATTTCACAACATTTCATTACTGGCATTTTTTCTTATTTTACCCAAGCGCACGTCAAGAAAACTTGGCATTTCTTCTTGACATTTTATCATTTTTGCATGAGACTCGAAGGAGTGAGTGACAGTTAATTTTCTTGTCCAGTCTTCTCTCTCTGGTCCAGTCCTATCAGAGACACGTTGGCTCTGTCAAGGTTATGAAGAACGGAATGACGACTGTTAAAACGCGTCAACCCAGGAAAAATATTCTCGACGTGCATACTTGGGGATTGTGTCATTGCCACTTGAATAACATGCCGAAAATTTCAATTCTTAAGAAATAATATGAAAATTGAGTTTTCTTCCCATTGAATTAATATATAGTTTGTCATTCTTTTATTTTTAGTAAATTTCAGTTAACTATAGTTCCAGAAAATACGGTAAAATAGATCACAAAATTTTGACAAAAAACACTTTTTCCTATCATTTGTTATCTATTGTAAAGTTTTGTCAGGATGCTAATAAGCAAATGCTTATCTACCAAACAAAAATATATATGCAGCTATGCTTGTATGGACTAAATATGTTTTCGACACGACATGAGAGATACACACGTGTATTGCATGAAAGAGTGCAGGAGATGTTTGGTAGACATGTGTCATAGCTTCTAAGTAATAAGTCCTAGAGATATAAGGTAAAATCAGAAATAACGGCCTAATGGATCCAATCCAAATTTTCCAAAGATCCAATCCACATTATTTTTTCAAAGTTGTTTGGAATTGGTCACAATTCTGTTCTTTATATATGAATATAATGATTGATTAACCTAATATACAACTGCAAAAGAACGACTATCGATTTAGCATTTTGGGACGAATATTATACTTTCATGTATCTAATATGTACACAATATATATATTAAAATGACACTACTGAAATTTCGTTTTCATCAGTTGTCTAGCTTTAGAACACTTTTTCATACATCTTTCTTTCTGAGTTTGAATTTTCTCCTTTCCTCCTATACAAACGGAAAAGTTATGTTGTCATACTCTAAGAAATTATGTATATCTTATCGACTCTTGCTATGGAAAAACTGTTTCCTTTAATCTAGGGTTATTCAACCTACTTTTCAAAATTTCTATGTTTTGAAAGGTCCCGCAAAATGTTTGGAAAGTCATAAGATTATTAAAGTATGCTCCCCAAATATAATCGAAATGCTTTTCAAAGGGTTTTCTACGATTAAGTAAAATGAAATAATATTCGAGAGTCAGAAAATATGTGAAAATATTATCTAAACTTACAGTTTCACTGCATGTGAGAATTTGAAGACCAGCAGCTTTTAAAAATCTACACATACGAGTTTGTCCACAATAAATGAAAACTAGGAGTCTTCGACTAAAACTAACATTGACAGTTAACATTTTTACTCAATTCAGCAAGATTTCATTAATAAAAATTCGTTCTATTCTTCTGAGCGAGGAAATTATTGTGTAAGGTTGTTTGTTTTATTTACCTAATACATTAACACGAAATACAATGAACGTTATAATTGTTTATTTGTTGGTGTTGATGGACTCGTCTTCAGTAGAATCTCGATGATAATGATTCGAATCATTAGTCATTTATGAAGCGGTGTACCTAGAAGGTTTGTTCTCGAAATACATGTAGTTCAAAATAAACTTGTGGCGCTTTAAACGCATTCCAAGAAGAGGTTTAAGTATGGGTGTGCTGAGGTGAAACATACGAAAGGGTCGCATAGGCACGTGGTACACAGAGCTAAAAAGACATGAAGAGTGTGTTCTGCGATCATAGAAGTGTTTAATGACCATTGCTATGAATATTTTCCCAGAAATAATACTTTTCATTAAATTTTCATTCTTAAGGGACTTGATACATATTTTTCTCATACTATGTTTTTACTAGTTTCTCGACTCATTTCGGAGTACTGGGTTCATAATTTTAAAGAAATCGATAAATTGCATGTGGTTTTCATGTAGTGCTAGGAGTTACATTCATGAAGCGACTTGTCCTCCATTTGGCGTGGATTGCTTCCCAATCAATTCTCAGTCTCCGGTTTCTTTAAACCAAACGCTCCTTTGGCTGAAGTTATTCGAGAACTGGACACCTACATTAAGACACTCACAGAGCGGGACACAGTAATGATCATACGTGGACAGAACGATATTAACTTGGGAGGACATTTCAATGCTTCTGAACATGTACAAAAACTAATAACGGTCTCTCAGCACACAAACATAGTACTCTCTAGCCTACCTCCACGTTTCAACGTTTCACAAATAAACCACGAAATTACCCGGGCAAACATCTCTCTAAAAAAACCTGGTAGACACAAAAATCACATTTTTTGATTTGCAACCACACCTGACTGCCAAGGACTTTACTCAGTACAGTTTACATCTGAGATCGTCTGGGAAACATCGCTTCGGTTCTCTCCTAGCCACACATCTAAACTCACATCATCCACCTGCCCCTTTACCCACTCCTACATCTCCTCCTTCTCCTACCTCATCACCTCCTCCTCCTCCTATCTCCACACTCATTTCTTCTCCTGTCCCCGTTCTTTTATCTTCTCATCTCCCACGTTCCCATCTATTTCTACATCCACATCTCCTCCCGCCCCCATACACAGTAAGAACTTGCGCTCAAGAGTACAATGTGGTACTCGATGTGACAATCGCGTTCGGGTGCAGTGCGGGCTGGATCCAGGACTAGAATGTGTGCCAAATTCAAATTCCCCTCCACAATCTAATTTCGATTCCATTTATCGTGAATCACAAACTCTTTTCGAAAATAAAATAATTATATTAATTGGAACTTAATTGTTTTAAAACATATTACACAATAAATTTATTATTATTATTATTATATTTCATCATAATGTCCAATCCCTTTCAAACAAATTGACAGACATTGAAATTCTGGTACACGAAAATCCATTCGATTTGCTATGCCTCACGGAACATTGGCTTTCAACTAACAACATCAATGATATTACTATTTATAATTATTATTTAGCAAGTTCTTACTGTCGGCAAAATTTTAAAGGAAAAAATCCCCACGGAGGTACGTGTATCTACGTTCGTAATGATATTTTATCTTCTCCACTGACAGGCTACGAGAACTTCTGCGTAGATAGTGTGTTCGAAATTTCTGCAGTTGAACTGACCGACACCGGTATTGTTGTTTTGTGNTATTTTTTTGGAACTTAATTGTTTTAAAACATATTACACATAAATCTACTAAATCAATCGTCATATGTGGCGAATTCAACATCGATTTCCTGAGTACATCCGAATCTGCACATTCTCCAATTAATCGTTCCAGAATCTTATCATCTCCTTCAACATTATTACTACGAGAAACGACCCCACTCGCCTCACCGGTTCATCTCAAACAATGCTAGATCAGATTATCGGCAACAATGGAATCTCGTGTATCTCTGAAGTGTTTATCGCCGGATACAGCGGTCACCTTGATCAAGTATTGACTATTAATAATAAACTAAAACCACTTAAAATCCTTTACAAATTTTCAAGAGAGTTTAATGACACAAATCAATCATAATTATAAATTATTTGCGTGAAGAAACATGGAAAGATGTTTACAATTGCCAAAACAACGACGACAAATTCAATGTATTTATCTCAATATTCCTAAAACATTACAACTCTAGCTTTCCTATAAAACGTAAGTTAATTAACACAAAAAAATACAATACATGGTTCACCTAAGTGATAAGAATTTCTTTTTTTTAAAAAAAAAGACATTTATATTCTTCTTAACTCTAAAACCAACCACCCGACTTCCATTATTTTTTTTCGTAAATATAAGACTATTCTTCGAAAAGTTGTCTAAGCAACTAAAGTTATGGAAAACGACAGGCAGGTACGAAAATCAAACAACAGGACGAAAGACATGTGGAATATTTTAAAAATTTACACGTCAACTTCTGAAAATCGCGAAGAAAATATTTCTCTACTAAACGATGGCAAAACCGTATCAAATGGTCAGGACATCGCAAATTTGTTTAATTCTTACTTCTCAGAAGTAGGTAAAATAACGAACAATATCTCCAAATCAATGTCCTTCAAATATATCCACCCAAGTACCCAATTCTATGTTCACATTCGAAACTAACGTCAGTGAAGTCATGAGAATCATCAGCTCATTAAAAAAAATTGATGAGGAATAGATGATATACCCGAGTTTATTGTTAAATTTTCGTCCAACGTTATATTAAATCCACTCATAAATATTTTTAATAGTTCTTTATCGGAAGGGGTGTTTCCTAACATACTTAACAGTGTTAAAAGTGAAACCTTTACACAAGAAAGGAAACAAATTGTACGTTGGAAATTACCGACCAATATCTCTACTATCCACTTTCTCAAAATCCTAGAAAAATTATTCTATAACCGTCTTCTACATTTTTTAATAACATTCTCCCTGACGATCAACACGGTTTTCACAAATCCTTTTGCATTGAATTTTCTTTCTTAAACGATGTTCCCACATCCTTGATCCTCAGGGTGGTTTTCTTGATTTATCCAGAGCATTCGATGTCATCGATCACGATTCTCCTTTCCAAATTGCATTCTTTAGGCATTCGTGGACTTCCAAATCAATGGCTAACTTCTTATTTAAAAGATAGAAATCAACAGGTCGAAATATCCTATACTAAAAATAACAAAGCCACTTTCAGAAACAAAGCCACTTACATGCGGAGTACCCCAAGGATCAATTCTCGGCCCTATACTCTTTTTATTGTATGTGAACGACATGTCATCATCCACATCAGATTGCAAAATGGTTCTTTTTGCTGATGACACTAATTTTCTTATTTACTATGTAAACACGCCAATGCTCAAAAAGTTTTTCCTAACCTTTCGGCTTGCAAATCATCTCATTGTAAACACTGACAAAACAGTGTCTATGTCATTTCACAACAATAATACAAAATCTTTACCCCACGTTTCTCTTTCTTTAAACGGAACACAATTAAAAACTGTTACGAATACAAAATTCTTAAATCTTCATATTCAAGACAATCTCAAATGGAATTGTCCCGTTTACAATCTTAATTCCCAATTAAGCAAATTGTGTTACGCATTCCGAATCTTAGTTAACGCAGTTAGTCCACGTATTTCCCGTTGCGTATATTTTGCAAACGTTTACTCCCATTTACGTTACGGCATTACCTTCTGGGGTAATTCCGGTCAGAGTATTCAAACTTTCAGAATTCAGAAGAGGATAGTTCGGATAATTTGTAAATCTCACCCCCGAAACTCTTGTAAACCTTTATTCAAGGAATTAAATATCTTAACACTTCCCTGCATTTATATTTATGAAATGGTCGTGTTTGTTAAGACCGAATTACTGAAGTGTCATCCTTGCTTCACACGAAACCGTCTCGTTCAGGAACACGTACTCATAATAGAAATAATATTCATCGCCTGGAGTGTGAACCACTCTTTGCCAAAAAGGATCATATCATTCGGGAATCGTTCTATATAATTCTTTATCCAAAAATATAAAAGATATTATAAAATTGAATCTCCTCAAATCTGCGGTTAAAATCTATCTCCTGCACCAATGCTTCTTTAATGTAAAATAATTTATTTATTTTAATAAAGTTAAATCCGTCTTGTACTTTGTCACGCATTGTTGGAGTTCTTTTAAAATAACTTATAACAAATTCAAAAACTAATTTCTTGCATGATTGTGTTGTGTCTTATGATTCATATTAATTTAGTTTTATGTGTACTCAACTTTAGCACGGTTGTGTTCATTAATTTGTAGCCCCATTCTGGCCCGGGTTTACTCCTGTTTTCCTTCAGATAGAGGTGAATTTCTTATACAGGTTCTCTAGGTTTTTGTAAGGGCACGTTTATGGAAACAAGAAATCGTGAATTTAATCTATAGTTTGATAATAATTCGTACGTGTAAAATAATTTTTGTGTGTTAAATTACATACATGTTGATATTCTATTAGTATTATAACTCGTAGCTAACTTTTTATGTTATCTATGAATTTTCTGCTGAAATTTTTGAATCCGCCTCTGCCTTAGGGTCCTTGATCGGAATTGATGGGATGGTCCCTTGTTTACTTTCGGAGAGAAAATAATTTTTTGGTCCTTCACGTGGTCATACGCAGCTTGTACTGTTTTATTGACAATAAATTTATTTATTTATTCATTTCTTTATGACATGACTTATAAACCTCAGTGGCCGACCTATCCATATAAACTCGCGAGGGACATCTCGATATCGCTCTTAAAGAAATATTGATCTCCCTAGTCTATCCTACCAACTTCAAATATTGAGTTCCTAGTTCAATTTACCAACTCATACATCTTAAATCTTTCCTTGGAATTTGTCTGAAACGCCACAAGAGCGTTTTGAACCGCGTATGTACCGGGATAAGATGTCATGTACCTGGAAGTGACCCAAATAATAAGTGCTGAAATTATTTCCGTTATTTTTATCTGGCATTTTGAACAGTTTTATATCAAGAACATTGCGTAACAAGAATCGATTAGGAGGAGGGCATTATATCGTAATGACCTGGGTGTACGCGGTCGATGAATCCTAACAACCGAAGGAGCTACGTCGACCTAAAAACCCACTTAGGCACTCTATGATGTATCGGGATCTGAAGACGATCTATGGGATCCATGAGGATTAAGGAGTCAATGAATTAAACTTCTATCGGGTGATTACTCGTACCTCCGATACTTGACTTTTTACATTCTATACTAAAAAAAAACCCACAACATGGAACATGATGTTTAATCGAATATTTCACTCACACTTTTGTCTCATTTGCACAAAATTAATGCGCGTAAAACGAGTCAAAACTGAGACATTGGTATGTTTTTAATATTTTAGATTTGTTAAAGTTTTTTTATACACTTTTAACGACATAGCACCTATGATGACATTTTCTTTACTGAATTGACCCAAAATATTAAATGTAACCTCAAAATAATTAAACTATTAAACATGGGTGGGCAATAAGTCCTTGGGAGAATACATTGCCAAACCATATTTTGTTGATATCTGAGTAGTTGCGTGTAGAGAAGTAGACACATAATTTATATTTGTAAAATTGTTATATTTCTACACATTTAATTACCTTTGTGTGACTTCACTCATAAAGGCAATTCTATATCCATTTTAAAAATATATATATTTGGTTGGATAGTACTCGATTCTAAATGTGGTGACGCAAGGTTTATTTTCACTAAAAGCGTCATATAAAAGTATTTCTTGGTCTTCCATTTTCATTTGTTGACATTTTCACTTGTGTTTAACAATATTCTCCTTTTGCATTTCTATGATTGTTCTGGTTTAGTTTCATCCTGGAGCCATTTTGGTGTCTCGTGACCTCAATTCTGTAGCTCATATTATATTTATTAATTAAAATCATGCAAAGTTGAGGTTAAATGCTTGTATTCGCTCTGGTATTCCACATCGTAAAATAGCTCGTAAAAAGCCCCCCCAAACTGTCCATTAATCAAGAGACATGTTCAAACATACTTTTACATAGAGAACGCAAACTTATGTTAATAGAATTCTATATCAAAACTGTGACACTTCACAGTAGCGCATTTTTTTTGTAACTTCAAACCTCAGAAAGAAGATCACGTACACTATTGACGGAAATGCACGTATAATTGCAATTTTTAGATCAACAGAAAACACCCAACACATTACCGCGATGATACAAGAATACCGTCAAATTATTAGATTGTAATCCCGAATTTGCTTTTTATTAAATTCATTAAAGTGGAAAGAAAAATATATCTGTAGGAGGTCATCTTCGCTACATTCGAAAATTTCCAAAATTTAAATATATTTTTTCGATTGTGAAAAATACAACGTTTTTTGTTCTTAACAATAAAGTTTCCTTTCTATATTGTGGCAGAACGTGATTTTTATGGAATAAAATCGAATAAAATGTTAAAGAACTGATACAATTGATATCCTAGGCGCCTCGGCTAGCTCGATCTCAGGGTTCCACAATTTCTTAGGGCTCGTATTTGTTTATTGAAGGGAAAGACCATGCTGAGGTTCCACTACAGGAAAACGCTATTTTTACAAATTTAATTCATTAATTTTACTCATCAAACACTGTACAACAATAACATGATCCCCATGTATACCCCAAAAAAACACACGTCACTTCCTATTTTTTGCATTTCCTGCCGACTTCAGCCTCAACATTACACAAGTTTTAGACAAATCAACATGTTCTTATGAACAGAACAAAAAAACTTTTCATTAAAAATGCACTGAATTTATATTAATTTACAACGTCCAAAATCATTAGGCGGAAATCTTTACAGGTAATTGGCCTCTTTCTCACAAAGTTCCAGTCCTCAATTATAGGCCTCCGGCGTTTACTACTTCCGCTTTCCTCTTCTCGCCTATGCGCATTACGACGTAGGTTGGACAATTCACAACCGTCGTAAGAAAATACCTGCCTCGATGAGTGATCAACTCTACGGTGGTAAATAGAGGGTGCGTTGACCTTCCAGTCGCGCGAACCCCGCGCCAGCTAGACCCGTGGTGACATCCGGCGTCCTCAGGTGTCCTCAGGCGTCACGCGGCTCGAACCCCAGGCGTCTGGACGATCGCGAACTCCGAAAGTTCATTCGATTTTACACCATTTCGGCTCACGAGCGATCTGGCTCGGCGCTCCCGACAAACTCAATGATTTGTGATGCCGCACTATTGTTTTTGAAAAACTGATGAGAAAATAATTCTCACAAAAATCTGAGTGGGCTAAAAGGCCGAGAATAATGCTCAGAAAAATTTCTTTAAATGATCTGGCGAAAATCGCTCAAAATGGTCGAAAGAACTGATCTGAAAATTGCTCAAATTGATCATGACCAAACTTGGTTGAAAACTGCTCAGAATGATCTCAAAAATATCAAGAGAATGAGCTGAAAAATGATTTCCAAAATAACACGAGAATCTCTGAAAAATGATCATAATAATGGGCTAAAATAACCATTTGCTATGCCTTAAATGCCCTTATCCCTTCCTACGACTCCTCTGCCACCTCCAACATCCTAAAATTTTGAATTTACACGTGATCGAAAACTCCAATGATTTTCGTGTCCCCCCACTCGTGCCTAAGTTCCGACTGGGGATTTCGAGTATTGCGCCTTTCTCAATCCGCCAATCCTCGGGTCTATTTCAAAATATCGGCAACCGCTTTTTTCCCAACGTTTTTCTCAAAACAAGTTGCAACTTGTGCGGCTCGCCGGCGCGTTTCTTTGACGTTCTTAACTTTTATGACGTGGGTGGCTCGCCCATCCACACCCTTGTTTTGCCTGCGATTTCTATTGTGTGAACCTTTCGCGAACAAGACCAGCTTGTCTTGGGTCAGTCGCTGCGCCCTTGCCAGATGTGGTTAACTTCCTTCGTCGGTGACTCGGGGGTGCGTAGCTCTCACGCCCTCGCTCCGTCACTCGTTCACCGTATTTTATTCTTAATTTCGAATTTAACAGTGAAATTTATCAAATCTCACAATATGTATTATCATTTTGTTTTTAAAGTAAATTATTGATGCTTATATTTGAAGTAAGTTGGGCAGTGTCTGACACACATTGTGACAGAACAGCTGTCTTGATGCCCTATTGGTAGAATACACATGGATGAGGCTTGAAAGGAGGTTAACCACCACTTTAATAAACAAAGAGACGACAGTTTCATTTATTTAACTTTTCAACTGTGTTGTAGCTTGTAACAAGTTAGTTTTACACAAATTCTGAACATTTGGAAAAACATTGTTTTTCCAGAAAACTGAGATCAGTCAATGTTGAATTTCCCCACCCACCAAAAAAAATTCTATCTACATTATTGAAAGCCAACAACATAAGAAACAATGTTTTTGTTTCTGGATCCATTTCAAAATTTTGGTCAAAATTCACCACGATCTAGCTCGATATATGCTCGTCGGACAAAAAATGTCTTAATTGGTAGGAAATTCTGAAATCTGGCCTCTGTTGAAGAATATAAGGGAATAGTCCCGACTGGTCACCACAAAACTAACACACGAAGGGACTATTAATTTAATGCTATTCCTGGCGTGGGATCATTAGCAAACCCTTTGTTTCAATGCGCTATTACGCCACCGCCCTTGTATGCTCTCAGCTGAGTTCGGAGGTGCGGTCACGGACACTCACTCATAGGACAGCCCCCTCCTCGCGAGCAGTCCGGAGGCGAGACGGGATCGCCCAGGGGCCACACCCACGGGTCACGACGAGCATCGCATCTCCACCCTATCCTGTTCCGACACCCACCCGCCACCCGTTGGCAGCGGTCGATGGCCTGCCCTCCACATCGCATTGCTCTCCGATGCAGCCGTCCCCATGACATTTCCAGTCGGACTCTCTGTTTTCTTCTCCAAACAGGGAACGAAAACGTTTGGCCGTCTGATACACACCAAACGACTCTGTAGCCTATACGGGTGTTTTCTAAACTATGCATTCTGTGTAGGCTGTCACAACTTTTTCGAATACAAGATGACAATCTATATACTACTCATAAGTATTTGAAAATACTATCTCTAAATAGCAATACTTACGACAAAACATGGCCGTCGAGAGGATTCAGGAGGACTGGAGCAGATTTTGAATTTGGAGCTCCCCGCACCCCTCAAACTGTCCATTTGATTAATGTCCATTAGGTAACTAAATGTACGAAAATATTTGAACACTTTCTTAATATACATATTTAGTTGGCCTTTAATACTTAGTAGCGATAGATCAAAGAGACAGAGAGAGAGAGCAATATAGAGAAAGAATAAATACATTACATCGTCGGCATGTATTTGATGTTTTAATGGTTGCCTAAAATCTGACCGAACCCTCAAGATTCACCTCATACTATTACTGTTATGGCAAACATAACATTACTGTTATGGCAAACTAAACAACCCTCGTTCATTTCATCGTTATAGGGATTGTCATTATAGGGAGATATATTTTTAGGTAATTTTTGTAGTGTAGTATAGGTATATTTTTTCCGTTGGCAACTTACATTTTTATTCATATGAGTTTTAAAAATGTAATAAAATATTATTGGAGGCCACCCTGAGAACACCAGTTATTGAGAAAAATTTGGTTTGTCATTACTTAATCTCAACATTCCGTCCTAGTGTACAGCATACATTCAGTTCATCAGTGTTATGAATACATGTATACATGACAACTTATCTTTTTTTATGTAGAAGATCGGTAAATTTTGAATAAAAAGAAATACGAATTCTTTTCGGACTCTTATATTTCATTGCAATGATATTTCACATACCAATCATGGATAACATGACGAAGAGGACCCCATAAATTAATTTTGTTATATATATATTGTAATAGGCTGTTTGTTCTCCACTTATCTTTTCATTTCAGAACTTATTCAACCTTATTTTGACAAAAACTTTCGAATAATATTTAAACATGTTTCTCTTCTTATAACTTTTAACATCTTTCTACAAATGTTGTTCGCTTTTACTTATATTTCGTTCGATTTTTCCAGCCTGACACTAAAAATAAGTCATTTGATTGTTATGGGGAGTTCTGCGTAAGAAGCATCAAAGTAGGCATTAATTAATTTTCAATGACATTTTCAGCAAAGAAGTAGACATTTGTCACAAGTCCCGAATTCCAATATCATTCTGATTGTGTCAGCACCAGTTTTGAAGTTGTGTTGTCTCATATTTAAAGAAGATGAGTTAATGCAAATCAAGGAAGAAGAACGAATTCTATTTCCTGGTTTCTTCATACGTCACTCCACCATGTGGTCATCCGCTTCCACTCCACTAAGCGGAAGTTTCGACGACTCTTCCGCGAAGATCCACTCCTTCATACAGTGAGGTCAGTCCATGAATTAAAGAACTTGTTCATGGTATGCAGTTGCGGCACGACTCAAATTATCATTTTTGGAGATAAATGGTGGTGAAGGAATTTTACGAAATAGACGAAACGACATCATATTCTATGAAATTGTGAGTTTTTTTTAGTGACACAGGTAAAACGAAGCAACATTTCGGCTCTATTTACAGTCTTCTTCGGGATTAATTGAAATAAACTTTGTACAAATAAAACACCAAGCATTCAGTGCGAAGTTTCATACTTGTAGAAGTCAAGATTGTTGTGTAAGTGCTTTTGGTACGTTGATCGTTTGACTTAATATTATAACCCGTACATTCTCAAGTGTTGTGATACCAATAGCGATGGTATAATGGTAGTATCTACACTCCCAGCATACCGCTGAATCCATTTCCTTCTCGGTTGAGCGCGGGATCCACCGCCTACTCGGCCTACTTGATCAGGTCTTCAGTTGGGGCTTCCTTCACATAGTGCAAACCAATATTTTATCCCAATATCAGGATTTTTCAGTCCTCATCGACCCAATATCTGTATCCTCCACTCCGTGTCTTTACCCGTGATATGGTTTGGTGGAAGACCTTTTGACTTGAACATTGCCGTACACATGAAATAATAATAATGACAGCAATAATACCCTGTTCACTGGTAATATAATTACTTGGTAATATCTATGCAATGTTGATTATAACTCTATAAAATACAGGACACCATTTAATTAAACAATAAGCCTAGTAGTCAAAACAGTGGTTGTATGGTTTGAGTGATTTCTTGTCAACGTATTCCACACTTAAAAATAACATTAATAAACTTATGAAAGTTATTTTCCGATATTCTACAAAATTTCAACCGTATTATCATTCTAACGCCACCCTGAGATTTGAATGAAAGTAGTTTCATTTGTGACTCCAGAAATATGAGCTCATTTTAAGACACGCAAATGCAGCAAAATCACATTTGAGTTGGTGAAATTCCGAGCACTTTATTGATTCATATAAAAAACTGCTCTTTTAAAAATTATGAAAAGGTGCATAAAGGGTTAAAAGTTTCGTAATTAAATATTTAAATTTTATTAATAATTTTATTTGGTAAATTAAGTACTATCATGGTGATATATAGTCTAAATGACTATAAAATGAAACAGCACCTTTCGAAACACGTTATAATTTCAATGTTGAATAACGTTTCACATCTTATTATGTTTGGTAAAACTTATACGTTTTTAAATTTAAAAAATTGTTTCATTTAGCAATGAATTTATTTGGTCAAGATCGTGATAAGCACAGTATAATAATTTATACAACTTATTTACGAACGTAATCGCTGAAACAATACTACTCTCCATGATGGGGTCTGAAAATTGTAAATTGATTCAATATTGCTGGAACAACGAAAACTTAATTTAAGGCCAAGAAGAAACAAACATTTTACCATACCAAATCATTAAGCTATGTCTAGCACCCAAAGCGCTAATGAGCTCATTATATACAGTTCGTTCGTATTCCCATAGGAAGATAAACACTTGTAGGGACCCTGGGGTCCTTGGGATAAGAGCACCTGCTTTCCGAAGCAAGAAGACGATATCGTGTTGTTACTTGTTATCTTGAGCATTGGGAGATGTCTTTTCCATCACAGATTGCATCTAGAAAGTTGTATGAACAAAACTTAGTCTTTCATGCTATGAGTCTTCATGGACAAAATTTATCTTATCTATCTGTCAGTGAATCCCAAGTAGCGTTTTCATTAACATACGACCTTAACACCATTCCTTTAGGTCTTTGTGTTTAACGGTTACTGTGCTTCCGGGAACCGGAAAAAGATACTGCTGTCATTAGCAATGTTCTTCTGACTATCATGAAACACTATTGCAACTCATAATATATAGATTTATGAATTTAAATACTTCCCTAACATATAGCAATGACGACGAATGATAAATATTGTAACTTCACTAGTGAAATGTTTTTCACTTCACTTTTTATGTAAAGTTTACTTATTTACGAATTATCATTATATCGTGTTTGTGACTTCTAAACTAAAATACTGCTAAATAGAATTTAAACTGTATTTTACTCTGCTTTCGAGTTTGAAATAAAAATTTGAAAAAAATAATTCTTGCTAGTTACGGAAGTGAAGATATTGATTTTATGTTTAGGACGACCGTCCGGCAGTCGTGAGTCTAACCTTGTTTTGTTTTAAGTTTGTTCCATCGTTGAAATTGTAAGTTCTAAGTGTAAGAACACAAGAAATACCTGGTACTTTTTTGGTCCCTTTGAGCATCTAGTATTACGGATCGAGGAAAATTCCCTATTTGACTGCTGGACTAATATATTGTTTTTCGCTACCCTCGTGATATTCTCTACCGTCATACCCCTTCCTCCAAACTAGGAATAAACAATTAATATATAACACAGAAATTTAATATCTCAGACGTGATGTAGGAGTAGTATGTGGTAGACCGGTTGGAATCATTCTCTGTCCTTCCACAAACAATAGTAGTAATTAAGATAAAGTTTAAATTGAAAAATTAAAACAATTGATCATTCCAATTTTAATATTATTTATACTTTAGCAATATAGTAGAGAATTAATACGCTCACACGTTATTAAGCATATGTCCCAGAAAATTTTAGTTCCTTTTATGCGTAGCTGGATAGGGCAAATCATGGAAATGAAGTATCGCACTTAAGTACACTAAAATATGTGCCGACAATATTTTATTATTTCATCTTTCACCTTTTTCTTTATGAAATTACAGAATTTAAAAGTTACATCAAGAAAATATAGCTACTTGACTCATTTATAAGAAAAAGATGTTACTTCATTACTAGAGTCCTGACACTTGACAGCTCTGAAGAGTCAGACCATGCTACTTTAGACAATATTCGTAGGAAATTGTAAAAGTTATGTGATAATCAATTGACATTATCGTTCGCTATTTAAAACTGTTCTGATGTTCTCTTTACATTGTTTAATGCTAAATATAAAACCGAGTGAAACTTGACCACAACAAGCAGACGGGGGAAAGGGAAATAGGTATATCTGCCATATCATACAGATAAATAAAATAGTCCTGCTAGATAAAAAACACATTCATATTTTCGTACAGAATATTAGTTAGAATTTATTGTAAGGTTTAGCTAGTAACATATATAACTATATCATGATAAGGCAAGAAAGAAAAAAGCACTATAGCACGAATTCTGAGAATCGTCTTTGGTCATTACATCGTTCAATTTTTTCCTTCATTTCCCATGACCATTTTTTAAAGAAGTACATTGGCGTGCATAGCGGAATGTTTGGGGTGCCCAGACAGAAATTCGCTCGAAAATCTATCCGCAGAAAAATTATTATTTTCCTACGAATACAAAAAATGAGAATATACTTGAAAGTATGAAAATGTTCATACACTAGAGCGAATTAGTTAACTATTTCAAACATTCGTTTAGTATAATTAAAAATTTCCTTCGTCAAAACTATCTGTGAATAAGATTTAATCATAAAGAAACAGACATATTGGGTAATGAAATAATAATTATACATACAAATACATATTGTCGTAGTTGATGAACTTTAATTTGAGTTGGAAATTAAATTAAATCCCAGAGTACATCCGCAGTATCTCTCAAAGCTCTCTCGCCTTTCAGGAAATCTCAGTCCTCGCCTGCCACTTAAGCCCCACTCTTCTGCAATGCCCGCATAATTCCTATTAAGGACACATGTCCCACCACAAACCTCGGAGCAAAATACGCAGATATGACAGTATTGTAATTTCTTGCAGTCGGAATGCTCTGCTGAGGGTGAAGTCGCCGGCGATGGGGGTGGCAGAAATCCGCATCGAGACACAGAACAAGAGAAGACGCAGGCCGCAACATGCAATCCAGATGGCGCTGACCGCAGCACGCAGCCGCGCAACGCAGACGGCGCTTGGTCATCCATGCAGGAAAACAGGCAGCAACGCCTTGCCACTTATTCACTGCAAGAATGTCGGAATACCCGAACTCACAATGACAGGATTATTCTGAGGGATCATCTGTACTAGGGAAGGTGATTAAATTACTTTTCTGGACATAAAGGTATTTTTCAGAAAAATCCATGAAAGCACACTTTTTACCGGCGTTTGTGTATGCATTCTTCAGACTTTAAGATCTAGCCGAGGAAGAGAAAGAACGCCGACGGAATATTAATTTCTCGTTTTCAAATACAGACTGTAGTTTCAGATCTATGCAAAATTCCTTTTACTACGGACGCTTTCTCTCACGCAAAGAACGTAAAGAATAATAACATTACATTAATTATAACATAAATTATGCTTTTAATGATTCTGTTTGACGTCTGCCCTTCTGAGTACAAATAATATAGACAAATGACCTGTGTGTTTTCACACATTTCATTTGAAAAAAGTAAAAAAAAAATCACTCGTTAGCAATGATCTTGCACATCTGACGATGTCTCGAATTAGAAACAAAATGTAGTGTCTAATTTGCTTTCGTAGTGGTTATTATACAAAATTGTTTTCTAAATTATGAGATGTGAATTTTTTTTTTTCGAAATTAAATTATCTGCAAAAATTCTGAGGTCGTTGGTCTATATTATTTATATAAATTATCCTTATTCTCACAACTACTGTTGGCACCTTTTTTCGATTTCAAAGGCAGTGATAGGAAAATAACAGTCGAGATTCAAGTTAATAAATGTGAGGTACAAAAATTACCTTTTAAGAAACCAAAACTCAATTTAAACTAATTTTTTAAGTTAATATTTGTTCTCATGGATTTATGGCACTTCAAGAGTTCATTTACTATTCTTTCTCGTGAATGTTGCACTACAAATGTATTAGATGAGTGAAAGAATTCAAATATATAACCCGAAATTCACGTTCTGTAATATTCGAAATGTAGTTTTAGAACTACAATGAATCGACTGCAGAAGCGATGATGTTGAGTATACATTCTCTCACAGATCTAAGAGAGGTTTTCAGCTGGGATTTCCCTCACCGATTCCAAACATTAGTCGGTTCGGCACCGTGCGTTCCCGGAAGTTAATTTATCTCTTCCACCTAACCCAATTCTTGTGGTTAGATGAATGAGGTCTTCTGAACCTCACCGCATAAAAAGAGTAAAATACGTATATCCAATGAAAAGTACCTAAATATAAGAAAAATATTAAATTTTACGTTTTTGTAACAGTTTCAGCTAAAATAAGATCTGAAGGGCTGGTATAATTGCTATAAGTACCTAAAGAGTAATTAGAAAAAATAATAAATTGAAAACGAGAGAACAATTAACACGCATAGTTAAAGTAAGAAAACTATTAAGAGAATTTCAATGTATCAAACGTAAACTTTTTGTAAGGATTAACGTCAGTCTACCAGTACAATGCTCGACAAAAGTCTCTTAACTCAATTAAATAATCGCAAATTTGGTCTCAGATATTCACGCGCTGTGTTTCAGGAGATACAAATTCCCTTCGATGGCGATATCAAGTCTAATTTCACTTGCAAATTACTGTTCAATTATCGTAATGGCATTGAATATTTTAGGGTTAAAGTTAAAAATTTAGCTTTAATTAAAAATTTAGGGTTAAGGCGCTCTCTTCCACTTCTCTGAAGCAGAAATACCATGACACGGATAGCAAGACCATGGAGATCGACAATTCGAATTTCATTTGTAAAACACATTCAATTATAAAACAATTAGTACGTATTAATTATGTTATGTTGAATGAAAATGGAAAACGGGACCGAGATTCCGAAATCGAGGCCTTCAGCTTAACATGCTTCAGCTTTTCATTCAACATAATATAATTCATCTGTTACCTGGCGGTGAGGTTCACCGCAATTTAAGAGATTTCTGAAAATTAGTACGCACTTAAAATATGAGAATAGGATTATTCTTGTCCAAAAAATAATCTTTGATATAATATTTCATTTCTTGTAATAGTTTTAGAATGACGGGGATAAAGGGATATGTACAAAAAGTTACATATAGAAGTAATTGAAATACTTATTAAGGTCAAAGACACAAAAGGCGCATAAAAAATATGACTTATTCATACCTTTTCAGAATAAGTTTAGGTTTTGCTAGCTTAGTAACCCAGTTCAAGAACTCAAGGAATTAAATGGTGAGGTTTTAGTTAATATTGAAAGACCTCTGATGCGTGAAAAGACAATGGTTTACAGATAGGGCGCTTATGAAAAGACTGGTTGTTTGAGAATGAACTTATCGTCCCACTGAACTTTTTGATAATTTTGGTCAAATAAATTCAGTAACTAAAAGAGGTATTAAAATATATTTAAAGAATCAATTTAGTAGTGAAATATGTAGATTATCGAAATTGCAAGATCACTTTTAGAATGTCAATAGTACATTTTGTGGATATTCATTGGGGAAAAAAGCTACGGAATGAAACTTGACGCAAAGTTCCATAAAGATCTTTCCATTTGATACACTTGTAAGAAATACTATGCATATGATACAAGGGCACTAATGTGGTTCATAAGGGGAAACACATGTATAATATTTGTAACCTCATGAAAGCAGGTATATAGCAATCGTCTCCAATAGCAATCAAAAATAATTTTCAGACACTAAAAATATATTAAATTAACGTATTCATATTTAGTATCAGTATTTTTCCCTCGCAATAGTAATTCTTTTATTCCGAATAATCATTAAACGATTGACAGATTATAAATTATATTATTGATATAACATTTCTATGAAATTTTTGACGAGTGAGGATGATATTAAAAACCGTAATAGAACATAGTCCTTTAACGTGATATTAGTACTAATCTGTTTTTAAACATTTTCATTGTGACCAACATTTGAATGATTAATTTTGAGCCTCACCTTCGTCAAAAGGAACTACTCATTGTAACTAATCCACGGTTTTAAGTTATAAGTCATGGCAATAGATGTAGTCATGTTTGTTAAGAAAAAACTATTAAAATCCCACCCCTCCTTTAAAAAACCAGGCTAGTTCACGAATTCAACACTCATAATGAGGATAATATTTTTTGTCCTGGCGTGTAAACCACTCCTGCATTCAGGAATGATTTTGTGTAATTCCCATGAAAAAAAAAACGACAACAAAGTGTTATAACAATACAAAATTAATACATTGAACCCGTTCAAATCCGCGGATAAGAGTTTTCTAATGCACTATTGCTTCCATAATGTAAAAGAATTTACAGATTAATGAGAGAGACAATGTATCAATAAACATTGTTTTCCTTATGATTTCGGATGATGCAAGATGTTAATTTCTCTTATATTTTGTCCCGCTATTGTTACCGTACTCTAGATACTGATTGAATTCCTTTTTTCATGCATGTTTTTTTACCCTTTTTATAAATGATAGTTATTTTCTAATTGTACGCAACCTTGCACGGATGTACACATTATCTCTGTAGCCCCATCCTGGGCCGGGTTTTTCTCCGGGTAGAGGCGGATTTTTCCATAGGCGGGAATGTAATTTAAAATTTTTGTTATTATTAATCTCAAATTTTTACTGCACATAGTCTCAACGATTCATTTTGGAATAATAAATTAATAACAGCACATATTTTATTAAATATTTTTTAAAAGTTTAAATACATCACTGCCCTTAAGCTCTTGATCGGTATTGATGGGATGGACCCTTGCTCGTTTTCGGAGAGTATCTTAGTTTATTATCTCCCACGTGGTCATACGCAGTTTGCAACTGCTTTTTTGACAATAAAGTTTACTTATTTATTTAATATTAAATAAATAAAATAAATGCAAAAAATAAACAGGAACCTCAATCCATTTAAAACCACAAAGTCATCTCTAAAACATTTTTCCTCGTTCTAATTAAGTCGGCCTATTTCAAAAGTTTCGTCACTCCATTATCAGCATACACATTAATAAGTAAATGTCCCAGAAGAAATTGGTTTCTTTTCTACGGAAACGGTCGGAGCAAATTACATAAATGGAGTATTGAACTTAAGGGCATTAAAAGATGTGTTCATGCTTTCCTATTGTTTCATGTTTCATCTTTCTCTTTCCGAGAAAACAGTATATATAATTACATTTTACTAGTTATATTTGACTACATGAGTCCTAACTAATGATGGCACTGACGCGACTGACCGCACTGGTAATGTAGCTGGTTCGAATCAGTCATGCCAGCCGAACCTGAAAATCGTCAGGAACTGGGATCTCCATATATTTAAAAAAAAACATAAAAGATAGTGAGTTCATGACGTAGATTTCTGGTAAGTAATAAACTATATACGTAGAGAATTGTACGTGAGTTATGTAAAGCTCTAGTGTTATTATCACGTACTGTTCATATGCGCTCTGATGTCCTATTTACATTGCTAATGCTAAATATGAAACTGAGTTAAACTTTCCCACAATTAGTAGAAGTGGAAAAAGTAGTATCCGCCATATTATTAAGGTCAATTAAATAGTCTTAAAAAAACGTTTATATTTTCATACAGACAGTTGGTAACATTCAATTTTCGTGTAATTTAGTGCACAATACGGTGTTACGTATGATTACATTTTACAGCACCGCCGCTGGCCACGTGCCATGTTTACACCGGAGACTCTACTCGGAAGGGATTCACGCCTGGCGGAGTGCACGTCGAGTGTTCAGGACAAAACGCAACGCAAGCGAGGGACGTCCGTCGCCGACCGTGCGCAAAGCCACACGATAACACTGAACTTCCGCGGTCACTGAACGATGCCGACGCCACGCCGCTGTTTCTTTACGTGCGAAAGTGACAAAAACACGAGGCAAGGTGAACACCATGCACTCGCATCATTAAGCCCTAACTATTTGTCACGTTTGAAACATATATATGATAACACAAACATAATCATGAGTGAGGAAGGCGGAAGTCGAAACTGTTTCGTCCAATTTGTGAGTGACGTTTATGAGTTTGCTTTTCGATTTTTCATTAACTTCAAAACTTT
>NNCF01134694.1:131190-149995 GCA_002313205.1 Laupala kohalensis
AGATTTTAAAAATATATTTTAGGGGTTGCTACCGAGCTTTAAAATCTTGAAATTTTGAGACTCTTAAGGTTCTCAGCGACCCCTAAAACATATTTTTAAAACCAGAAATTTAGAAGGAGGTCTTAATTTAAAACACTAAATTAAGTTCTGGGGTGCTGCATTCAAATTTTAAAATTTGATATTTTAAGAACCACCCTAATATATAGAATTAACATTTTATTTCATCTTATGTTGGCAAGAGAATTGGTGAATAACAATTTTCACTTTGAATCAATCTCACTTTGCCCAAACGAACTGGAGGGAGGATGTTGTTTCATATTTTCGTTGCTTCATATGGTTACATTTCAATTACACATATTTGGTGTGAGGTAAATATTGTAAATATAAACCTTTTATTTGTACTTCGTGTGTTTACTATTTAGGACCAGGGAAAACATGTGTTCCATGTGACGCGTGAATGATTTTGAACGTATTTGCATTGGTATACACTCACGTAGAAATTTTAATGTGACTCCTAAATGGAAGAAATATTCATGTTACACCAACAAAAGACGTTATTCTGCCAAATTACTGCTTTTTTTCGTTTTAACTATGTAAATAATCTAAATATTATCGAAAATAACTCTTGAGTAATACTTTTTATAGAGAAATAAATAAAGATAATGAAACCGTTCATGCTTATTTTGAATGTGATTTTCGTAAGGCAAAATAGAATTAGTTATACCTAATTTGTACTCACAAATAAGAACTACGAACTATGCTTCAGAAAAATTGATATAAAATCAGAATATTGATACAAACCACATTCTATCAAACAAAAATATAAATAAAAATAACCACATAAAACGCCTCCAAAATAGAACAGACCAACATTATCACACGTGAATTCATTTCAGTAAGAGACTATACATAAAACATGAGTTCATTTTCAGATATGAGCATAATCTGAGAATTAAGTGTGCATACTTTACCATTTAGATAGCGTTGCGGATGGGAATACTCACTAAAAGCAAAACAAAAACAAAAAAAAACACCTGCAATTCAAAGCATGAGGAAAGGCAAATAAAGAATATTCCGAAGGGTAAGGAAGGATTCAGTTATACGTTAGTTTCCTTATATTCCAGATACAATCTACTATTTAATAAATGTACAGTGATTTAAATCTGTATAACTTGCTCCTCCTCCTCTGAGAAAAGCGTGATATGTAATTTTACGGTCAAGGACATGTGAAAAAGATGTATAATTTTAACCTGAAAATAAAAGTACACAATAACGTATTCCCTAACAGCAGTTTTATACGTTTAGATAAATGGTTCAATTCTGTGATGTGATAAACTACTGAAAACAAAACCAAGACAAGCATTTTTTTAATGAATTATATAAATTAAAACATGGAAAATGACACTTGCGTCTCATAGTCTCTATAATTCCGTCCCCCAAAACATAAAAGATGTTAATAAATTGAATCTCTTCAAATCCGCGTTTAAAAGCTACCTACAGCACCATTGTTAATGCAATGTAAAAAACTTTATTGATTTTAATAAAAGATAAATTCATCTTCTACTTTAACACGTTATTGCTATAGGACTTTCAAGATAACATTAAAATATCAACACTATTTTCCTGCATGCTTGTATTGTGTCTTATTTTTGATACAATTTTAGTTTTATCTGTACTCAATCTTGGCAAGGATGTGCACAGACCCATTCTAGCCCGGGTTTTTCTCCTGTTTTCCTTTGAGTAGAGACGGATTCTAAACAAAGGTTCTCTATGCTCTCGCCTAGGACCGACGGTCTATTGAAATAATTAGTCTCGAATTTTCAGGTACGATTTATAAACAGTATTTTTCAAATACGTACTTCTGAAATAACATTTTTTTGTGTTTCATTAATATAACTTTGTTGGTGTTCTGTTCATATTATAACACGCATTGAACTATTTTTATTCTTATCTTAGGAGTAAAGTGTTGAAATATTAAATCATCCTCTGCCTTAGGGTCCTTGATTCGAATTGGGGGGATGGTTCCTTGCTTGTTTCTGGAGAGTAAATTAATCTATTGTCCTTTACGTATCCACACGCAGTTTGTGACATCCGTTTTCACGATAAACTTTTTATTTATAATTATCATAAAGTAATTGGAGAGTAGAAGTAAAGAAAATTCTAGCTAAAGACTAATAGAAATGACATAGAAGGCGTTTTTAATGATGTGAAACTACAGGCGTTCTCACATTGATGTGATAATATTTAAAAGCGTAATACATATACTTAAATATTACGTCGTCTTGTTTATCTCACGAACGAAGTAAGTATAAATGCCTTCATCATATATTATTTACACGTAACACGTAACATCATAAAACAATACAAATTATCATTTCGTGATTTATTTTCCAATGAGTCGTTCGTCTTCACTACTGACTTGTTTGGTATAAAATAGCTCTGACGTACAAAAGTTGCCTCAGTTTTTCACACACACACACACACACATATATATATATATATATATATATATATATATATATATATATATATATATATATATATACGGGCACACCAACAGGCTACCACCAAGACTCACGAAAAGAATCCTGACTTACAGACAAAGGGTCAAGTCAACAACACCATGGATCACACAAGTCAAATCCGATCTGGAAAAAGTACAAATCAATCAAATATAAATTCTAAACAGAAATATATGTAGGGATAAGATACACAAGTGGAATGTGAGATCAGAAAACGAAGTCCAAAAGCAACCAGGGGCAAAGTGGACTGAGGATAGAAAGAGACTTCATGTAGAAAAAATGAAGGAATCGTGGAGGATTAGAAAGAATGCACAATTGAGATAGAATGCTTTGCGTGATCCTGCGGGGTCAAGACGCAAAAATTTGATTAATTTACAATAAATAATCAAAGTTAATAGATTATTTTCAGTACAAAATGTATTTCAAACGAACGGTGGCCGCAACCTCAGGCAGCAAACGACAAAAGGAATAGGATAAAAGCTTTTTGACCGTTTGGAATGAATAAAGTGATCATTCCAATAAATAATCTAAGTAAGAGCCGTAGAAACAGATTTTATCTTACGGAAAATAACACGTAGTTCGTAGTAGGATACAATTGAATTCGCATATCTTTAGAAGGACGAGAAGGTCGCACCAGGGCGACGCAAGGCATGCTCTAACCCAAAAACACAATGGGTTTATGGTTTTAAAGGAAGACAACGATCGTGGGAGCGTAGGGTGTGCGCCGCGACCAGCGTCTAGGGTGCTTGGCACCAGATGTTAAAAGGATGGATAATTTCAAGGGCGGAAAACGTAAACAAATATTACGTCTTTGAGTGCGAATGCAGCCTAGTGAAAATCGCCGCAAAGATGACGGTTGCAAAAAGTTCGTTGGGAACCAGAAGCGTCGAGAATGCCGCTCATGGGTTGGCCCGGCGCGTCCAGAAACAAGTCAAATCTAGCCACTGACTAGAAACATCGCGAAGTGGGGATTTCTATTCCATTGCGAGAATCAGTCACATGACTATTCAAAATTTTAGATCGTGGGTGGAAATGGTAAATGACGTAGTAGGAGAAAATCCATTTAAGCGACTGCAACATCAAGATTGAGACACATCTTGGAAGTTTCGGTCATATCATTTTCGAGCGTTTTTCTCTCTCAGGAAAAACTTGTCACATTTTCGTACGAGCTCACATCTAGTATTTTCGTTCGAGCTCACACACTTCAGACATTTTCGTTGGAGCTCATATTCAGACAGCTCAAATTTTAGAGTTTTTCGTTCGTAGCTCACATCTCAGTATATTTTCCGGTCGAGACTCACCTACGGTTCATAGAGCATTTTTGTTAGTGCTTTTAAATTATAAGCACTTTACTAATGTTCGTTAAGATGTTCCAACGCTAAAACATTGAATTGTAACAAATATGTTGTTGGACTTTCCGCCGAGTTGATCTCTTCATTCGGTCCGAAAATGCCGCGGTTGCTCGGTCGTAGTATTTCGCACGGGGTCGCCTGGAATCTCTTGGGACTCCTGTTCGCGGAACGAGCCGGTGGTTGTCTGAGAATGATGACGTCACCTGCTGGAGCGCCAACACGCGCCATTGATGACCTGCTGAAGTGCCGTCTGGAAGTCTGCTCTCCATTTTTCACATCGACTGAATCAGCTGTCAATGTAGCTTGTAAGGTAAAGCGTAAAAGTTGGATGCATCCACTATAGATAATAGGCGCAGTGGCGAGAAGAATAGTGACTTATTAATAAATGATGAAAGCCCAAGCAGTGAACTATTGAACTTGATTATCTATTAAGAACTACGGGCAGTAATATGAAAAGGGTTAATAAATCCTAATTGTAATATAATGTAATTTTTACTAAAGGTTTTTTTGTTTTGTTTTGGTGAGAAAACTGTGTTAAATTCAGTGTACCATGTGTGTCTTTTTGGGGGATCTAAAAGGGTAGTATTTTGGTTGTGTGTTAACATTAAAATAACTGAGTTAATTTGATAACTGAGTTTTATAACGCGTTTTCCTAGTAGGAACCCCAGTATGTGTCTTTCTTTTATTAAAAGATATGACTAGCCGTAGGTGAATGAGGGCGAGCCATTACACCATCACTTTAACTCATGCTCATTTTTTGTTTTGGTTCCCTTATAAATTTCTCATTTCATTTTGTTACAATATATACACACACTAGCTAATTACCCGGAATTGGCCGGGGTTCTTCTTAGGCTCATCTATTTTTACTCAGGAAACAATAAAATCTATCTACATAGAAAGATGAAAATACTTCTACTTACTGGTTTTTAAAAACACCTGCACAACATCCTAATTTTACAGGTTCATAATTATACAAATTTAATACAAAACTTGACTGGGAGCCACGTCGGTCGAATTTTCGCTTCCTAGGCATGACCATTTTATTACAATTCTTGTTAAATCTAGAATATTCGTCGAAATGTTATGATAAACGCAGAAAACAAAAAAAAAATCCATTAAATTTTATTATGATTGTTTTTTCCATCTTAAATTACTCTCTTCAATTGAAGTATTTTAACAGTTTTATTATTAATAACTTTCTATCGATAATTTATGCGAATTTTTGTAGATAGACATATGATGTCATGGTCTTAAGCTCACAGCGATTAAAGCAGATTTTTTCCCGATATTATCGACATTTATTATCAAAAAACATTTCTATCTTTCTTATCAGACATTTAAAAAATGAAAGTTAGCCTATGTTCATCCATAACATTTAAACTATCACCTTGCTAAATTTCATCACGATTGGTCCAATGGTTTAGTCGTGATCAGGTAGCAAATAGACACATTTTCGCGTTACACATTTATATATTAGTATGGATATACATACATACATCAATTGCATTTTAAAGCATAAAAAAATATTTTCTTCACCAACAACTTTATTTTTTAGACGTGAGTTCCTTCTAATTTGGGAAAGCAATGACTTTACGACTTGAACGTATGCATTTTTTTGAATAAGCAGTATAATTTCCCATGTCATTCACATTGACCAAAGAAAAGGTATAATTTCCCTTTGTCTCATAAGATCACGAACTCATCACGAAACATTTACACTCATTACATAGGAATTATAATGCACATATTTTGCATTAATGTGTTTTTTAGTACTAATTCCGACTTTTTTGCGTATGATGACTGCCTGACTCATTAGTACTACCACCACAACCGAGACCTCGACATTAAACACGAATCCTTTCTCTTCTAAAACACTTGCTCTCTCTAGCATCCAAATCAATAGCATATTCTATCTTATTTGAGTAAATAGGTGTTTCTTCATTGTTAATATGAAAAATAGACAGCTTTCACGATATTAATCATTTCCTTTTCAACATGATGTGGATGTATAATAATGTGAATTTTCAATTCAGGAGTTTAAATGCTCATATTAGTATATTCATAGTATGGTTGGGTAACGTAGGAGCTTAGTACGATCAGGAACCGCTTATCTTCGTATCATAATCTGTAAGAGAACTTTATTTTCCTCACTTCCCCTTACCCCGAAATTTGCACATGACGTCTTGTGCACTGTTTTTTATGTTATGTTCACTATTTCCAGTGTTGCATCCGAAATCACTTTAATCTGAATTGAGTAGAATTATTCCAATTTCAAATTGAAAAATGTTTATTGAATGTTGGGGGTTAAACACTTATGTTTTCCTCTTCAAAGCAAAAACGAAATAAAATATTCAGGAACTTAACTACATATTGTTTCACTATTACCCTCAAACCAGATCCAAACTTGGTTTTGCAAATTTTAGCAAAACGATATCAAGAGTCTTGTCAACAGGAGTATGTTAATTAAATACACAGTATTTACGTCGAAACTATAGTCCAACACGTAGAAGTCTATAAATATTTTGATCAAGGTACGTCGTCTTCAAGTGGGATTTTTTCACAATTAAATCCAAGATCGGGAAAGTAATGATTTTGTACTTATTCCTTAACGGTAAAATAAATATTGTTAATTTATTTACAGTAATATTTCATGCTTGTGTAAATAAACTAAAATGTTGACGGAAATGTTTTCGTTCAACCACCGAAGTTTATTTGTCAGAGTTTTTCATATGAAATTCATGTGCTTTCCTTTTTTTGTTGTAGTCCCAATAAACTTCCATTTAGAGCTGCTTTATAAACCCAGCAAGAAAAGAAGATTCAATTAGACAATTGTATTTATTATACGCGCCATATTCCTACTAAAATATGTGAACTCCAAAGTACCACAAAGTCAGGAAGTAATTATACATTTGAAAACATTATGGATGGCCGAGTGCTCACAATGCCTGTTGGAAACAACGGAGAGAAAGTTCACTAGTACATACAAAGACAACTGAACAGAGATCTGTATCTGTATGCTACGTATCATAATATCATTCTACACGATCATTGTGAGGAGGAGTCGAACAAAACGCGACAAACTCAGCAAACAATAGCGCCAATTGCAGGGCATCTCTATAGTAGAAAAGAATGAGATACAATGATGGAAATAGAAAGTGTACCAGAACTATGCAAACGTTGCTAATTAATTCCCTGCAGTGAATATTTTCTGAGTGTGTTTCAGTCACGAACTCTCCAGCTCGCGTCTTGAAGGTGTTGAAGTTTTACTAAAGAAAAATCGAAAGCTTGATCAGATACTAGATTCAGGTTCGAAGAGCTTGACTGCATGTCGTCACTTTGTAATGTTCTTCATTTGTCGCAGTGACAAACGCATCTGGGTTACTTTTATTTGAAATAAAAGTACTTTCCAACCAAGTGACAAGAGTCATTACTAGGGAACCTAGCTACATCAACAAGAGGCACGCTATTTTTTCACGAGAATCAAAACATTTTTAAATATTCCAATTCATTAATTCAATTACTTTGTTTAAATAGTTTAGAATTGTACTTACTGTGATTTAATATTGAAAATATTTATATATACGAAATTACATAGTTTTGACCCAAGGTCTTTGGTGGGAACCTTCGGTGGGACAGTTTTTTATCCACATAATCCAAACTACATAAAATAGAGCTAATTCAGCTTTAGACTAACACACGTTATAGAGATAGTCGAACTGCTGCTATAAATAGGAAAGTATGGCTATTCAATATTAACTGATTCGATATGACACTCCCATACTGCCAAATTTGGTACTTCACCCCAGCTGCACAACTTGAAGTCACAGATTTGGCTGGCTTACCAATACTGTTCTTAATTATAGTCAACCAACCTTCGGTGCACTGCACCCAGAAAGAGTAAACCACGAGGGTTGTAACCAAGAAAACTACAGACAGGAGTTGCTAAGAGGATCATAGCAACAGCTCCAGGAAACATATGATAACAGGTATGCAGTAATCAGATCTGAGTCAATAGCGTCACTACTAAGGCAATAAAGGTAAGGAAGGGACCGAGGAACAGACATAGATTCAATTATGGGAAAACAGATAGGTAGATAAAACGAAATGAACACTAATCAACCAAGGTAGCGAGAAACAATAAGAAAATATTGAGGACACCGAAACACATAAAAAATAGGACCAAATAATAACCTGGGATTTATTTCGCATAACAATGCTGCTGTGCATAAAAAAATCTTTATCAACGGGAAACAAAAGATAAAGTGTATCAGTAAAGGAATATAATGATGGTAGACAACAGAAACCATATCTGAAATGAATAACTGCAGTTAAGTTGAAGAGTTAAGTAGGTCTTCATCTTCAGAAATGACAAGCACGACGCCCTTGTTGATCCAATGAACTTGTGACCCTCGCTCTGAAAAAGCGACGAGAAATCGCTGAAAGACATTTCCCCTAAGAGCCCCAGGACTTGAGGATGGATAAGGAGAATGGCTGAAGACGCTGAGAAACTTACCAAAAGTTTCAGTTCACAAAGAAACTCTATCGAAGTTCATGTTTGAGAATGAGGAGGAAGCTAAAAATCTCTCGCATGAGCTGACAGATTGCGCAAAAGACGCCGCTTAAGAAAAAAAAGGGACAGGAAGGTAGGAACTTCCAGCTTTAGAACTATAGAGACCGAGCAAAAGTTATTCTTAAGAATATTGTGAACAAGAGAGTCGTTTTTGGAATTCACATCTGTGAACGAACACAAATTCATGGTATTCTTTGCGTTTGGTGTACTATTTTCTTCATATGTTCGCCAATATTTTTTATGATTGCGCAAAATATCAAGTAAAGTCTTAAGATCTCTCTATAAATTATATTCTTTCATTTTTTGAATGTTAACAATATTAAACTGCTGATAATTGGTCTACACAACGACCTTTGAAATACTTATTCATGACAACTAGAGAATGAAAATACATCAACAAACAAGAAGTAAACTACAAAAACTCGTAATCATATACATCTATCAGTGTATGAAATTAAACAGTGAAGATGTCATATTGCTATGACATTTAATTGTTTGCTGATATATTTTTTTATTTTACAGCTGTCATGACGAGTATTTAGTTTATTCATGATCACCTGAAGATGACGTAACAGGTTGAAGCGTTATGTTTGTAAATCACATAGAATACAAAAGTTTACTTTAAAGGTCGTTGTATTGATTATTTTCAGTTGTATAATGATAGGTGAAAACAATATTACCATATCAAATCAATTAATCAGATGACAAGAGGCAACTTCGGCATGTATTTTATTAAATGTTACGAGGAAAGTTTCAATTTTTTTTTTAATTTTGTGGAATATATAGTCCCTCTATAATAAACTATACAGCTCAATTTGTTCAAATGTAAGTACGAAAGTTTAGTTTTGGAACCCAAAAGCGGGTAAGCTTTCTTTTTCACAAATCAATACCCATTCTACGAGAAATGCGATTACTGTGAACTGATGTCCGACACTGCTTCATGTCAGGATTACAATTCTTTTCCAGGTCAGTTTTATTTTGACCACTCTGTATAACAACAATAGTGGTTCGGCAAATCATTCATGTTGAGTAAATTATGTTTGCTATCGGTTAACATACAGATAAAAAAATATTTTCCCATTTACATTAGATTTTTTATTTATATATATTACTATTTATTTATTTTTATTATTATATATTATTATTTATTACTATATTTTATTTATTATATATACCGCAATTGAATGTAAGAAAAGCACCGAGCAGCAATCTACAACATAAATAAAGAAATGTCTTCAAATCCCGGGTTTCCTTAATGTCACGACCTCTCCGCACTTTAGTTCTGACCATGAAATATCCAGTTTAGTTTTCGAGAATAATTGGAGTGGATTCCGTTTGACTCTCTGAATCCCGAATGTTATAATTGTGTCTTCAGTAATACAATTCATTTGGATTAATCTCTATGCATCATTGTGAAACTGCCGAATAGTGGTTTGTAAGAGTATATTAATTTAACGTTTCTGAGTGTTACTAAAATTAAAATATTACTTTTACTTTACCATAAAAATTAAAATGTTTTGAAGTCGAGATCTCCTGTACTCTTAGGCAATGCCAATTTCAAATATGTAAGTTTATAATTGGAGGTCCATTGATGTAGTGATACGTGTGCTAGCCCACTATCTTTGAAGGCGGCATAAAAATAAATTGCTATTAATAAATTGGTTGACAATTTATGAATATTATAACAATTAAATTGTATATTTATTTAATTGGCTTCGTTGTGAAGAAAAAGGGTCTTTGGCAGGTTTCCTTCAGACACTCCTGTTTCTATTATCGTTGGGTCATATCAATTCGCAAACTTCCACACTTCACCCTCCATGACTCAAGGTGGTGAATGGTACATGATGCAGTAATATTATCTGGAGGCATCATAACTCCTGTGCTACGATTACAGATGCAATCACGTCCTCCATGTAGCGACACCGAATGAAATAAGCTACATGATCAGAGAAGGAAAAGAAAATACTAATGACATGTCTCACTGTTTGGTAAATCGAGCAAAGCGCTGCATCGACGTCAACGTGGCTATTTCCATAATTTTTTGTGATGAGCAGTTATTCTGTTCATTAACAAGGGTCAATTACGTGTCAGTCTTATAAATATTTTCTGGGTCACTTTTATTTCACCCATTTTATATAAACTGATTGTGAACGCAACCGCACCAATCGCAGTAAATTAGTATCAGCACATTCAATGTATTAAAGTAATTAGTCACGCGTATCAATGTTTGATATTTTAGAGCTCGAATATAGTTTTAATTGTAAGATTGTTAAATGTTTGAGTCCATTTGATAACAAAAAGAAGAATACAAAGTTATTCATAACTTGTATTTATTTTTTGTTACAACTGGACTAAAGTGTAACTTAAGATAACATATCTGAAGATATCATATTTCCCAGGAGACCCTTTTATTTTCCTACAAGAGTATCCGAAATTTTTGTAAAGCCTTTCAGAAATTTAATACTGAAATAATCATTATTATTTACAATACAATGGAAATGTGTAGCCGAACCTACAGTTGAAGGCATTGATTACACAGAGAGGTGCGACTGAGATTCTAAAATTCGCCGATTTTTTATGTATCTAAAGTTGTATAAGTTGATAGGATAAAAACTTTGATTCACATGCAAGGAAGATTTTTAAATAATAAAGAAAATATTTCTACATTTCCCAATGTATCAAAACATCTCACGGCCAATACCATTTCGCAAAACTTTCCCATTGCTGGGGCAAAATGGACACAAATGAACAAGCTTTTATCAAATTTCGCAAGAAAAATCTCATGCGTAAGACAGACACATACTAATGACCATAATGCAAAGCTGAATATGATAGCATTAGATAAAAAGCTAGAGAATGCAAATGTAAGGCTAATAGATGATAAAACGATTGAAATACTAGAAGTTATAAGGGAAGGAGAGAATACAGAGAGAAATAGAGTACAAGAAAAATCTTTGATACTGACGTCCCATAAAAGAGAATATTGAATTTCCAATAGTTTAACATTGAGACAAATATCGACGGAAGAAAAGGGGATACTAAAGCAGAGGTTGCTACCTCCTGCGATAGAATTTCTCACTAACTATTGAAATAGTTAAAGTACTTTCGAAATCAACACATTGGTTATTAATTTCCTAGGAGTAACGTAACTGCATGAAAAGTTTCCATGTCCTAAAGGTATTGTGGGATAGTTCCTTTTGCCAGGAAGATAACGAAAGATAATATAAATATCTTTAGAATACTATTTTCCATTAGACATTTTAGGCATAGAGACTCCACTCAGAACTAAAAAAAACGGGTTCTAGGTTCCTTAGCGTGATTTACTACACCTGCACCGACGGTCGGTTACATATTAAGTTGGCATTGAATCTGTTACAGAGTTGAGGTATTAAGAAATCCCAACTCACTCATCTTATGCATTTCAGTGCCAACTTGCACGCACTTTGGCATCAGAAGCATTTGGAAAATATTCATCGCACTACTTAATTCTAACGTCGCGATATATTTTCTAGCTTGTCTGTTTGTTTTCCTTGCGCACTGACAGACACATACGAGATATTTTGCCTGTTAGTGATTCTATAGAAATGCATAAGAAATATCCACTGTATACAATTGCCTCATATTAAGCTATTTTTTAAAAAAATGTATTAAACCTTGTTATTCGATATTGAACGGCATATCAGCCACTAAATCCACAAGTTTATCATTGTGTCAAATATGTAAACTAGGAGCGATTATTCCACATTTCACAGACTGTTATAGCAATTGAAAAGACAAATTCCAACGAAAGATGTAGGAACCAATTTATTTTCTGAGGAAACAATTAAAATACTGTCATGAAGACACCTCGCAACCACAAATGAGGTCGCAAAGTCAGAGGAAGTGTTAGTGGTTAATGACGTATGAAGACAAACAGTATATAAGCAGAGAGCAGAGCAGAATAAGAGCAGAGAGGGCAGAGGCAGAAGGACTCAATGACTGCGTGCGCGTTGCAACTGATGTGACACCCCAGTAATCCATCTGACTTCTGACCTGCCTCAGGAGAAGGACTCAATAACGGTGTGGGCGTTGAAATCTATGTGACACCCCAGCACCAACACCGCCGACTTCCGCACCGAATGGAAGCTGGAAGAACCCGAGTCCGTCGAGATCTACACTGTGACGTCATGCCTACCACCTACTTCTCTCTGGCTGCTGCCACCTCCGACCATGGAGCGTTGTAAGCACTATGAAATGTGTCGTATTAGCCATGAGTGTCACTAGCCTCGTTACTCCTGCCTGAACCTCCGCCAACCCCTTTCCTCCTTCCACGTCCTGTTAACCCTTCGTGGATTCAGTCGGTCAACCAGATAGGAACCACGAAGGGAGAACCGCGATATGGTGTCAGGTGTGGAGTGGAGTTCCTGGGAGTTCCTCTCGATATGACACGCGACACACAGTGTCAAGTGTAAAGTAATAATAACAGAGTTCCTCTTGACTTTGGGGTTTTCTCAAATATATTATTTTTGTCGTTACTATCTCTCTTTTCTCTTTCTTGGGGTTATTTTTATTTCGTTGGGAAAATGTTTAGGCAAAGGGGAAGAGGAATTCTGGATAGACCAAGTACTACGAAAGTAGGGAGTCTGAACGCTCGTAAGCAACGAGAATACGAACAGTTTAGGCGAACTATTTATGGATTAACATATGAAGAGATAAAAAAGCTACAGTGGAAATTAAGGAGGCAATATACTGAATAGTGATGAAACTTTTAAATTTTCCAAATAAGTACAGAACTCTGCTTCGTAAAGTAACTAAGGTGGGTAAAAAATATTTAAAACCAGGTCAAGTGTAGTTACGAATTTTGATGTGTACAAGCGTTCCGTTTAAAGTCTTGAATCAGCATTCTGCAGGGACAATGTTATAAGCACTTAGTAAATGGTTAGAGAAAATTTTTTTGGGAGGGCATCGGATAAATCTCGTATAATTACTCCATAAAACACTCAGTGACTGCTCCATACAAACCTTTGCTAGTGATCCTCAGAGTTAGTGTTCATTTACGTACATTTATTTCTGTCAATGCAGTTATGGGTATATCGTGTCTCTGCTTTACTACCTGTGTTCTTCCTTCATGCACAATTGAAAACCAGTACACTTTTTTGTATTTCACCGGGCCATTTCATTCCATTTCAAGTGAGGAAGGACGTCGGTAGATTATTGAATGAATTTTTGGACATCTTTGTGTGGGGAGAAAATAAGATAGGATGCACCAACCCAGTCACGCACACTATCAAAGTAAACACAACAGAGCCAATAAAGAAAAGACCATACCGAGTGCTGCACGCACAACGTCCTGAATTAGAAACTTCCATCACGGATATGCTGGAACAAAATATTATCTCTCTTATCAGACAGCCCCTGGGCGTCACCCATCATATTGATAAGGGAAAAAACAGAGCGAGGCGAGCCTGTCTCTTATAGACCGTGCATTGATTTTAGGGCACTAAATAAATTTTCCTTTGCCAAACTTGGAGGATCAACAGGGAAATGCAAGTATTTTTATCACTTGATTTGTGCTGTGGGTACTAGCAAGTGGAAGTAGAGCAGGGAAGTAAACTTTTTACTGCCTTTTCTACTCACACGGGGCACTACCATTGTAATCGTCTAGCTTTTGGACTATGTAATGGCCCAGCAGTGTTTATGCGACTCATGTCAATTGTAATGAGGGGACTAATAAATAGAGGGTATTTAGTATACCTGGACGATGTGTTACGATATGATGCAAATATGGAAGAGCATTTATTGGGACTCAAAGAAATTTTTTCAATACTAAGTGAGACCAATCTAAAATTAAAACCAAATAAATGTCATTTCTTTCGGAAGAAAATAAAAATTTTAGGACATTCTCTGTTGGGATCAGGATTAAGACCGGAAGGGGATAAAGTAAAAGCAATTCAAGTTCCCTGTACTAATGAACGTAAAAATGTGCAATCCACCTTAGAATTAGCAGGCTTTTATAGAAAATTAATACCAAATTTTTCGGGATTATGAAGCTGTCTGTCCGATCTCACAAAGAAAGAGACTAAATTTGTTTGGTTACAGGAGCATCAGAATTAATTTGTAAAGCTAAAGAAAGCATTATCAGAACATCCAGTTCTACGGTTTGCTGGGTTTTTCAAACCGTTCGTACTAACAACGGATGTGTCTCCTACATATGTTGGCGGAATAGTCACAGCAATTTGAAGACGGCGAGCATTTGATCGCTTGCGCCAGTAGGAAATTTACGATTCAGCAGAATAAGTTCAGTGCTACCCAGTTGGAATGTCTTGCTTTGGTAGAATCGGTAAAGAAATTTCGGGTTTATTTGTTGGGTCGTGCATACACACTGATTACAGATCATAAAGCATTAAAATTCCTTCTTACTCAGTCGGAGTCTTATCCTAAATTAGCTAGATGGGTGATGGAACTGTCAGAATACACATTTTTGTGCAATATCTAGCCAGGGATACAGATAGCTCATGCAGATACGCTGTCTCGAATGTATAATTCCATTTGGGCATTTTTTGGGTCAAAGAAAGAGTACGAACCTGTATGGGACGTACAGAGAATTAAAAAGGAACAACAAAGATGTCACACATTAGACAAAGAGTTTAAATTAGCAGTAGAAGGGAAGGCAGGTTATTAAATAAATGATGAAGGGATATTAGTTAAAATGCATATTTCTCCTCCAGGAGAAGGGACAACTATCAGCGCACCGAGAACAATGATTCTATACATATTAGACTGCTGTAATAATAATCCATTGACAGGGCACAGGGGATTCACTAGGACCTTAGAACTGGTGCGTCGGCATTTTAACTAACTGGCCAGGATTATGTTCGGAAGTAAAAACGTTCGTGGAGACATGTATGATTTGGAAAGCTAAGAGGGGAATTAAAAAATCAGGAGGAGGTAACAAAACCCTCAAGACCACTTGAAAAAGTATCTTTAGATATCGTGGGACCCCTTACTAAATCAGAGCGGGGAAATAGATATATTTTAACTTCTTAAGATTACTTCACCCGTTACCCGGAAGGAGTAACAATCGCTGACCCAATCAGCAGAGACGGTAGCTCGCGCATTTGTAGAATACATTATTTGCCAACACGGGAACCGGAGGTGTTGCTAACTGATAGTCGAGCGAACTTTACGTCATCTCTTATGAGAGAAATCTGTGCCACCCCAGGTATAAAGCAGATTTTCAAATCAGCATACAATCCAGAAGCTAATGGCAGGTTGGAGCAAGCACATCAGTCGTTCGCCGCCGTAATTTCGTGTTAAGTAAATCAAGATCATCAGGATTGGGTTATCCACCTGCAGTTTGCGCTGTTTGTATGTAGGAATTCAAGACACCGCATTACTCAATTCAGCCCCGCGTCATTAGTATATGGGCGCGAATTAACAATGCCTCGGGATGAGATATTGCCGATAGACAGTATAAGGTATGCGGACGAACGATCATATGCAGACACAATGCTACGGAACCGCCAGTCAGCACACGCACAGACAACAAAGAATAATATACAGAACACGCAAGCGGAACACGAGAGAACAAATAAATTACGAGTACTGATTCCCATTTTTGAAGGGTAGTGGGTCCTGTAAAGAAATTTTCAGATGGTTCTTGGAGCAGTAGGAAGCTCACACCTCGCTAGGTAGGCCCGTATGTAGTGGAAAGGGCGAGAACCCCAGTAACATTCAGTATCGAACACATAATCACGGGACGCACAGTGTGCGCACACCACAAAAATCTCCTTCCTCTCCCTCCGGAACCAGAGAGACGAGAACCCATGGAAGTCTCGGCAGAAGCGACGATAACCGAGGACGCAGTGAGGATGGAACCAGAGGCTAACCTGTCTCCACAAGAATCTCCTGATCCACAAACCGCACGATCCCCGTATAACCTTCGGTCTCGTCCAGGGAGGAATCTCTGAGGTCCGGGTTTGTGTGTAGGTGTGTCGTGGGATGCTGTCCGGAATTGGAAGTAGATTGGGGATACTTGACTCCAGCGGACATAACAAGGAAGCCGCAGACACCTGGACAATACGAAAAGTGTATGCGATTACTTTACAAAGAAACATCGAAATGTTGTGTACAGGTTCGAGAAATTTCTGTCTCGAAGTTCGTCGCCCAACCGTAAAAAAAGTCAACCTTCTCAGACTGTGAGGACGTGAAAAGTGAAGTTACCTAGTTGGAATAACAAAATTATATAAGCTATTCGTGCCTTTGGGAAAATTTAAATAATTTATGCAAAGTATAGAATAATTTATGCAAAGAATATTCTCGTAAAACTACACCATTCGAAGCACATCTAGGATTTGTTTCACTCTTGTAAAAATAATAATATACAGCAATTAATAAAAGACCTAAAATAAACAAAGTGCGAAAATAACCTAGGACGAAAGAACACCCAATTTAACAAAGGAAGGAAGGGCGCTTTTGAAGTTTAGGGAGACGCTGTGTAGAAATTCAAAAAGAAGAGGGTCTAGGGTATTTAAAAACAAACCATATAACGAGAGAAACCCGCCAAAAAGGGAAAGTCGAAACGACTAAGGATTTCATTAGAGATTGCGTCGAGGGACGTAACGCAGGTTTGCGAATAAGTGGCCACAGACTGACAGGACGGGTAACCAGCAAAGGACAAGTGAGTTCGTGCGAAAGAGAATCTAAATCTAAATATCTTTAGAATAAGGCGAAGCGTCAGTGGATGGAGAAGAGCGAGAACGTCGCACGTGAGGGCGACAAAGAGATGAAACAGGCCGCGCGCTAAGAAAAAAGAATGCCGAAAGAGGCTAGGGCCACGTGTTCGTATCAAAGGGACAACGAAAACTACGCAGTTTCGTTCAAATGGAGGCTTCGCGATTCGTCGAGAGCCAACAGACGTCGTAAGTAAGCCGCCAATCAAACCCATTCCACGTGAACTAGAAACGACGTAATTGGACCAAAGTAACACATGATACGTGGAGGGGCGTGGAGTAGTCCAGTAAATTTTTCAAAATGGGTGGGGAGAAGGAGATAAAAAGGAACGCGCGGGGGTTCAGATGATTAGAGAGATCGTTCGAGCTTTATTATTACCACTCATTAGGATTATTATTATCATTATTATTTTTGCGAGAACTTGCTCAGATTAGTTACTAACTTACTCACTGACTGAAGCTGATACTCAGACTCAGTGAGATGACCGTCGAGGCCGTTCATCGTCTTTAGTAGATGTTTCAATCTTTGAAATCTCATCCTGTGTTCGGTTCGGAATTAAGTAGTGCGGCGATTAGCGAAACGGCTAAGTGCCTTAATTAGGCCGGCGAAATATGCGAGCGGACGAGAGGCGAGCCGTATGGACCTTCGTGGGGTGACGAGCAAAAGCCAGGGGCCTCCGAATACGCGTCAACAGCTGTCGAGCGGCGCCAATCCTACAAAGCGGTCGCTGGTTAGCGGATACTAACGTACCCGTGAAGTGCAGAGTATCATAACCCAGTTATTGGCTAACTAGCCGCGGTGCTGGGGAAAACACGTATTTATTTGTAATACGACAAGATTATTAAGTTGTTTTACTAAAATGTATGTCATGATTACTAACTATTAAATAAATAAATAATATAAACCGGTCTGTGGATCATAGAATCCGGAAAGAGCCCAAGCGCCCACGCCGTTTCGAGTCTGGCAAGTCAACTGTAAACAAACCAGTAAGGTAAATAGTTCTGACTCCGATCGGAAAAAAAGACTGCAAAGTGGCAAGTAATTACAGGGGAGACTAAGCGTGTGCTCCGTGGCGAAAAACTAAGACCTGGGGTGGTTTTATCACCATTTAAGCAAAACAATTTATATCGCCAATTTGAATGTTAAATGTTGATTAATTAGGATGCCAATTAGGTTGGAACTGACTTCGAACCAACGCTTCATTTTAAACAAATTTGAGATCGTGATAATGTGTGATTTCTTGTGGGGAATGGCTGTATTAGCAAGTAAGCAAATCACGCTCTGTAGCAAATTGATATTGTAAACATTAATTAATTATGAAGCTACTTAGATTGCAACGGACAGTTAATCAATGCTTCATTTATATGGGTGGAAGGTTGTGTTATCGTGTTATTTTTTTGGGTATGTGTATTTATGAATAGAAAAATACTTATTTTAAATATGTGAGTAGATCGTAAAAAAACGTAATTTAGCCAAGCTGTGCATTATTATTTAAATGTGTATTTTCTTGAAACAAATGGGCCTAACCCACCCCATCCTAAATTAGTTAGATCATCTAGCTGAGCAGAATGCTGACTGCTGAGTGGGCCAGGTAGGATGATTACCCACAACAACACTATATATTCAATTTTAATTGTTACTATATATAT
>NNCF01134694.1:150068-168843 GCA_002313205.1 Laupala kohalensis
TATACATCATGCAATAACATTAATATCCATTTCTGTGAATATAAGAAAATCAGATAGCTTGTGTGTTTCACAATTGACTTTTGCAAGTTCAATAAATGTGTTAATTCTAGTAGCTCATTCCCAGGGCATCAGTTCTTCTCTCAAATCGGAAATGGATATTATGGAAGCAAAATCGTCTATTCAGTTCAGTGAACCTCCTGCCTAGTGTTACCTGAGTCTAATATCTTACAGTCGCGACATACGAAACAATAAGGCACTATAAACATAGGAATTTTTATGCCACCATTTTGGTCCAAACTCGGCTTATGGGTGTTGTAAGTTCTATGGAAACACACCGTCAAAAAAAAACAACTTTGGATTTTGTTTTCAGAAGATAGTAGAAAATTTTTATGCCATATATTGAGTTCGTAACATCTATTTTCTGTTATTGACATAAGATTAAAAGTCATTCTTAGAGTGCCTCAGTGTTTACCTACGTGGTATAAATCGTATAATTATCGTTTCTTATTTGAATAAATAATAAATATGAATGAATATTTTTACTGTGTTTATTTCGTTCATTTTGTCAACTGGACGTGTCAGTATTATTAGTCAGAATTTTAAACTGTGAGCATCTATTTACAAATACGTATATCCTCAATATTTTGTATAAAAAACTGTTACTTTCTTCTGAAAACAAAATCCGAAGTAATGTTGTTGTCCATGCGTTTTCATGGAACTTACAACATGCATTAGTCGCGTTTGGACCAAAATGGCGGCATGAGATTACCTATTCTTATAGTACCGTACCATATAAATTCCCTATGCTGATTTTGCAGCTGGCGACAATAGCGTCTCTATGCGATAGGGAGTATCACTCATCACAATGCACGCTTAATACAATGATTTCATCCTCGAGCTACTTGATTATACTTGTAGTTCGATACTGAGTTATCATACGATAATCTGTGGTATGATCAAGTAGGTCGTGTATTTACCACAGCGTAGTGATACTATCTCACCACTCGCCGAGTTGCGAGTTTTTGCCTTTTGTCACGACTGTATGATATTAGACTAAGGAATTGCTCCTTTCAGGTGAAATTGTACTGGTGTAAGTCCAGAAGTAAATTGTATATTTAAAAAAATCAGAATAAATACGTAAATTGTACAAAAACAATAATCAAAATATTAAAATAACATAAATTATTATTTCAATATTTTCACATCCAAGTCTGTTCTATCGCAATTTATATTATCACGGTTTTAAAGTTACACATTACGATCCATATCTCTCTGTGTCTTTCTGGGATAGATGTATCTACGCTCTTCATATCCAAACAACAATTATATTCTGTACAAAATATTTTTTTAATCCCAACTCAGAAGTATGATGTATCAACGATCTACCAAATAAACAGATAACGTTAAGTCATTGCATGAAGCATGTGCAATTCTAGACCAAAACAATTTTTTGTGCTGTGGGGAGATAGGGTGTTTTGGGGTAGTGATATTTCCTTTCTCTATGCACAGATTTTTATGACAAGAATGTTGCTTTCTCCATTTGGATAATCATACGCAGCTCATTTAATACTTACGCAAGTTAACCTATTAATTTCGTGATGTCCTAATTTTGTGTATAATACTGGAGGGGAGTAGACTTTGCTTCACCTTTACCTGCCTTTAGTTATTAAGGATATCTTTATCACTGCACAGTTAAAGAAAGTAACGCAGGTAAGCAGTGCAGAAAAGAAGGCGTGGTTTTTCTCAGACAATGTCGAGCGTGAAGAAGAGAGCGACGAAAATTCGATCGCGATAAAGAAGCAGGGACGTCCCGTGCTGCGAAAGACGGTTTGTCTCAATGGTCGACTACGACACATCAGGTGCCGGGTTCCGTCCTCCGTTTTCATAAGACACGCGAAAATCCTGAGCAGTTTCTTACTTCTTCACTGCTCATCATTACAGTGAATCATCATTTTTGATACTTTTTCCTCATACACGACAGACAACCGTGGAGCGTACCTAGCGTCTTCGTTTTAACCGTATCACTGAACCGGAGAGTACGGGTTCAAATCCCACTCAGCCGAAGTGGGTGATGTATACAGCGGGAGTTTCCTTCACCGATTCCAGACCAATAGTCGGACCGTATTCGTAAATTCCTCGACAACTACATCTCTCATTCTCAATTACCGCAACAAAAGCTTGGTCATGACCTGAACCTCCCCATAAGACATTAAGGAAAGAAAGTGTACAATTTAACACTACCACACGCCGTACTTTAGAATTTCAACACAGTTTATAATGACATCATTTTAAAACTGTCCTTGTAAGGAAAAGCAACATTATCCAACGTTGTAATAATCCAATATGTAATAAAATTTTGATGAATTCTCTAACTACTGAATTATACTCAGCGACTCCGTAATACCTCCAGTTTTGAATGTTCTTAAAGATCATTCTAATTTTACATTTAGGCTAGGAAACAGATTCACTCATCTTCTCTACTTAAAGTAGCAGATTCACTATTCAATTTTTCTATATAAAGAAGAGAAAAGTCTTGAAACAAAGTTATTTCTCGGAACATTATGTAAGTTTTCAATCTCGACCTGCATAATAAGAGGAAAATTACAGTGTACAAAACCGTTTAGATTTTCATTCAGCATTCATGGGATTAACACACCCCAAGAACCCTACGGGGAAGAGGAGAGCGAGAGGTACGGGTGACATGCAAAAATTCTCGAAAACGCCAGATACGAAAGTGGAATGCACAGTTTTTGTCGTTGCTGATACGAATAGTGACACTTCTGTACAACAAATTCATTTTTTAGTATTCCCGGTCAATGCAGAGTTCATCCAACTATCTTATGAAAAATCAACAATCTTTTATATAAAGTTCACTATGGTAACTTTAATTTTTAATTTAATTAGTTAAGGGAATAGGTCCGGACCCCCGTTTTGCTTGCCTCCAGCGTTCGACCAATAATCGCGGAAGAGACGGACGAAAACCTTGAATGTAGGTACTCGGAAGAACGATGTCAGTATGTGACAGAACAGAGGTTTGACCCAGAGCAATTGTCTCAGGAGCATATCAGCGAAACGCGAACTCCCGGAAACCAAGTGCCGCACTGAAAGGGAAGTTTCTCACGAGCGGAACGGGAATAACGAGCGTTCCCGAGTTTCACTTCACTACGAGAATATGAGTTTACGAGCCGATCACAACGACGCTGCGGAAGTCTGAGACAAAAACATTCACATAGCACCGCCATACGTACACATAATCTCACGAGACTTTTGCGATGTTGTGAAACTAATATTTTTTTTTCTTAAAGCCTGGAATCCCACACGAAATTCCATAAATTTCCTTCAAACCTTATAATTCTTACTCAACAGTAGTTTACATCACATTCAACGGTTTTGTTAAATATATCTAAAGTGGGGAGTTATATGGAAACGTATTTGAACTCCTGAACTTGGTGATAAAATTTAAATATTCGAATAAACACACATATTTCAGATATCTGTATGAGGGAAGGTTACAACATGCATTTGTTACAAATAGAAATTTAACGGGTTATTGGGTGGAATTTCGACATGTGATTTAAACATTGAATTTTAGGGGAATTCGTATAAGGATGATTTATGGAGGAATACTTACAATGAAATTACCCTTCCTTATCACCCATTATTCTTATTATGGTTGAAAGGGGAATTATTAAAATTTTGAAAATGCAAGAAGAGTGAAAGTACAGCATATTTATGTCCACTATTGAATGTGCAATTTACATCATGGCCAATTGATGTCTTGTAATTTCTGGAAATGCTAGGAAAAGAAATAATTTCAAATCAGCGGGATTTCTTCTTTCCATGGATTGAAACAAAAATAACACATTAGTATTTACACTCAAAGGCTAGTTTTCTCTCATGAAATATTATAGACTTTTTTTGTATGTTTTGCCCTTCTCCTTCAAATATGCAACCCAGCAGGTCAAATATTGATGAATAGGAATGTAATTTTATAGACAAAATGTAGTGTCAAAGATAGATATATGACGGAATGCCAAATAAGAGGAAAATATGTACATCAGATCTATGTTATATATTATTGAATTAACAGGATATTTTACTTTTATAATATTAATTAGCTTTTATTTATTTTAATTTATAATTATTGTAATTTATGTTAATAGGACTTAATAGGTCCCAGTCACAGGAACATAAAATATAATTCAATTGAATGTTTTATTGATATATTTAATTTTTTAATATGATTTATAATTCAATTCGCGAGATCGATACACAGAGTAACACTTTGGAGTAATTTTGTCTCGCTACACAGAAAAAGTCTGGCCTGTAAGCGGAGGACATGTATGAAAAAGGAGTGATTTCACAATAAATTACTTGATCTCATGGACCTATAGAAGGTATTGGTGCCTGTAAATTATGCAAATTAATCAAATTAATCTTCCCTTTTCTTGGAAACCAATCCTTAATATCAAATAAAGTTATTCCACAGATTTTGCTAATATTGTTATTTGATTTTAAAATAAATATTACGCTGTGCTTGTTTATTTTCAATACAATTCCATATTAATTCATTTTCATATCAACTCAAAATATTCTGAGAAAACTCAATAATTAAAGAAATCTATTTTAAGATAAAATAAATACATTTATTAAACAATAAAATTCTTAATTTTATGTATTTGCACTAATTATTTGTTTTCCAATCAGTTCATTAGAATCAAAGCAGTATTCTCGGTCTTTTGAAAACATAATATTGAAAATTGTAGTCATACAAGTTTTCATATTTGTATTCTAGAGGCTAGAATTTTCTTTATAGAATGAACAAACAAAGTAAATGTTTTGATGTACGCAAAATAAGTCTATAAATATGTCACAATATACGATGTAGTTTTTTAATTTCTGAATATTGTAAACCGTAATAAATATTGATATAAAAATGTTGACAGCAGAAAAAATTACTTCGTCGTAGTTTCATGATCTTTCAAATGGAATCTACTAAGAAGGTTTTTCGGATATTTCTTATTAAATTTAATAATAGAGAATATCTTTAATTTCTTTCAATGAACTAAGTGAAATTTCTAAATGAATAATTTTCCATAATTCCAAACAATTAAAATGAGCATGAAAATTTCACTAAATAAATTGTTACCAAGAATTTGGTTATCATGCAATGGCATCATCTGCTATGGTAGGGAAAGATAGTGCCAACTGTGTTGGGCTGGGAACAACCAACTTTATAAACATCGTAAAATTAGTAGTTATCTTCACGGTTATCCATATAAATCCTTAGAAATTAGTCAATATTTGCATTTATATAATACATGAGACAAAACTTGAAATAAAGAAAATAAATCACGCGCACTTTTCATTTCAAGTATTCAAAAAATTAACGAAACTTTTAACAAGCCAATAAAACGGCAATGAAATATAAATTCTATATTTGTACATGTACGGAGTATATACGTAGTTACGAGTGAAAATAACTGTAGGCAGAAATTTAGGTGGATGTCAGGCCAAGTAGAATGACCCAAAAGGGTATTGGTTAATTATGTACGAGTATATCAAAGTGGGACACACCAGATCGGTTGACAGTACAATCATGCATTCATTGCAGTGTGGAAATGTCGCCGATGATCCTTTGAGTGTCACGCGAGGCGACGCCGCGGCAGCCGGTAGCTCGATAAACAACTTCACCAACTGTTTGGTCAGTGTGCTACTTCGGCCTCAATGTAAGCGAACTAGGTACTCTCATCGATCTCACAGCACTCGGCTTTAGAGAAACAAATAGCTCATAGGTAAAATACAATTTTATTTCATATACTAGCATAGGTAGGAGTATATCACTAAAATATCTTAAACCGGTATTAATAAACTGAGTAACATGTACTTGTTGTGATATCAACTTGAAAAATATTCCTCACCGGCCATTCAAATGAAATAATTGCAATTATAATTCACGGTGTAATAATGGTCTTACGGAGAAAAATTTTTTTTCAAAGAAAAAACAACTTTTAAGTCACAAAAGTGATGGACTTTACTTTGATTTGTAGTACATTTTCCGCAGTATTTTTACATCACTTTTATCTATAGGTCACAGGACATTGTAGAAAGCTATTTAACAATTTCTGAGGTGGAATGCATTCATCACAAAACAGTTCGCCATGATTTTACATGCTCTTGCGCCTTTCAAACGAGTCAAACGAGTTCCTGAATATTTGTACCATATTATTAACAGATAGATACAAATTAAATAATGTTTTGTTCTTCGTAATTATTCATAATGTTTTGTTTTAAAACAAAGAGAATAATAATAGAGAAAACAATTATACATCTCTGTGATTTGACACTTGGAGCGCTAGTTCCACTTTAAGAGCGTAAGATTTTATTACAATCAATGTGAATTTACAATTGTACAAAACAACGTCACAATCATTTAGAATTCTGAAGTCATAGGAATATTGTAGTAAAAAAACTTTCTTAAATAGGCTTAAAAAAGGCTTTCATAATAGAGATTCCTCAAGCTTTGAAGTGCATTAGATATTAATCAGGTATCGTTCAAGAGGTCCAGTAATTCATGATAGATAAACTGTAAACTACAGCAAACCCAATTTATGAATCGTACTGCTTTAGGTATACTATGTTTTTTCAAATATTGAGTATTTTCCAGTATACTGACTGAGTTACTTTTATTAGTACTGATGATATCCAATAATCGTCGATATAATTAGTGAAATGGTCGGAAAACTATGAGTAAGAACTACTTTCTATTCGTTGTTCTCTGATTAATAAAAGCTAGTAAGGAAAGGTTGAAAGGATAGTCCTTTCCTAAAATTTGAGATTCATATATATTAATGTCCAATTGAAATAAAATAAAGGATGTTCTGGACAATCATTTACAATTATTCATTTGATGTTTCATATATTGCGTTATATTAGAAAAGCCATTAGTCAGCACACCTCATTAAAATGTAATCTATGATGTAAAGAATTTTCGTTATTCTATCTTTCTCGGTTTTGCAATATCGCGTGGTACCGTTAATCGTTCAAAACCAACAGTTTTCTGAGGAAATCCTAATTTAATGAGAAAATCGGTAAACAAGGCTTTAAAAGCGTGACAGTTTCCGTATTTTTTGTACTTTTTTGTGAGTTGGCTCGCTTCCCCGAGGTCTGAGTACGTCGCAAAATGGGAGAAGCGGATGAGGGAAGTAGGGAAGCGACGCTTCCTAATTACACAACGAGTGACGCTCGTAGACCTCTCACAAACACCTGTCTCTTATNCAGACACACATTGCCCCAGGGAACTCTCTGCACAAGGCGGACTCATATGCCCGATGCTATTGCTGTTATTACACAAACAAACACGTTTTGCTCCTAACTTGCCATTAGATAGTGCATACTGATTATGAGAGATAAATGGTTGTGTCCTGGTAATGACTGATGCACAATATAATTCTGTCCATAAATCAATAAACCATGTATGTTACCAATTACAACAGATGAATAAAGAAGACCTAGTTATGGAAAAATAAAACTTCAAAAAATCATACTTAAAATACGAAGAAATTGAAAATTGAACAAATTTTAGCTGCACAAAATCAATTTTTCTTGTTCTTCAAGGCGTTATGCAATCATGTACTAAAAATGGTGAAACACGTGAAACCTTATTTAAAAAAACGGACGACTAGTTATTCACGTTGGAGGGATAAAGGAGAAACAAAACAGTCCAAATTTTTTTCTGATTTCGTGACGTATAATAGAAATGATTCTATTGTACAAAAAGGTTCCCCATTTTTGCTTTATTTAGCTGCGTGTAGTTCGATGGAAGTTATTACAATTACGTATCAACAAGAACTAGATAATTGAGAAGGATGTTAAAAAACACGGTGAAATGAGGGACGTTCGAAAGAATGAGGATCTGAAGAAAGATAACCCAAAAAGTAATGAGAACACCTTCACCAATAATAAAGTTAAGATAAAATATGAAAAACACAGAGTATTAATGTAGTATTTTTCGTTGAAGGAGTTACTAAAAATATCTTTAACATTTCATTCTCGTCATGAACTCTATATTATAAATACCATTTAAATATTTCAAATATAGCTTAAAATTTATACGCTAATTTGGTGAGCCTCGATGGCAACGGTTCAGGAGTTGTACCGCGACACGAATAACACAATGTGTTGAGAAGTGGTATTAACCGAGTACAATGCACGATATTAAGCAAATATTAGAATGATTTTTTGTTTCTAAAAAATGTTACTTTGTAATGATTTTATTTTCCCAAACCGAGGCGAGCAATACGTCATTAATAACACTTAGAGTAGTAATGTCTCTATAATGAACATCAGTGTGTAATGAACGTCCTATTTCTAAATGTTAAGAAGCTAAATACATTTATTAAACCTTTTTTTCAATATTGTTAACAACTTTTTAATAAATATATATAGCAGAAGGGAAGAGGAGATTAAAATTTGGAAAATATTCAACATCCACCGTTTTCTTCGACGTTGCCGCATATCGAGATATGTCCCAATCCCGCGTCCGACCGATGCCCAAGAGATATTGTCTACTCTAGGAGAGAAGCAGAATTTTGTAACTAAGGTAATCAAAAGTGATGCGATCTCCAAGTTTACGAAGACCTGAAATTTCTGTTGTTTCTGTTCTGAAAGAATAGATATCATTAGATCCAACCATAGCCATTAAAATGGGGGTAACGATCCAAGTCGGAAGAAGGCTGTAGGTCTCGATGAGAGTTATTTCCTCCAACCGTAGGATCTTTCCCTTTCTTTACCTTACCACCCCAATTTTTTACCTTACAATCCCACTCCTTCTACTTTTCAGTCCTAGTTATTAGAAAAGCATACGCCTTGCACAATACTAAAAGTACTTCGTTCAATAAAAAATAAAATAATAATAAGTTATTATGTTATCTGTAAATGCCAAATCACGAAAAAATTAACATTTTCTCTTAATTTGTTAAAAGGATATAAAATTCTTCGAGAGACAAGTTTTTCTTTCCAGAGAAACATCATTTGCTAATGTAATACCATATCACAAGTGATTATTTTAAAGCATTTTTGTCGAACAAGAGTTACTATACTTCATGTGTTCTTATACACTCTTCCAACCTTTCATTTGTGATCTATATTCCAAACGATGAGCAAAGGACCTGTTGAGCAATTTTCTGAAGAATCAAAATTCCGTGAATTCTTTAGTTTTGTTGTTGTCAAAGGTATATTGAGAGACTTAATGGTTTCTTCGAATCGTATCAGGCGGACCGAAATTAAGAGCTGCAGAACTTGCCAATTTATCGAAGAAATATGTGAGAATAGTTCAGGAAACACGAGGATTTTGAGAACAATATGAGACATAGAATCCAAAGATTACATCAATGAAAATCTTTATCAAAAATAGAATAGACATTCAAAATTCCTTGACATAAACCTTCGGAAAGGCAATGGAGTTATGAAATCACTGAAGAACTTGTTTTATAATTACGCAACACTCATTTATATCCGGTTATCAAATCACATCTTACACAGCATCAAGACAAAGTGACAAGAATATTAATAAACCTTAATGGAATTTCATTATTCCAACAAATATTTCTACATCTACTACCATTAATCCAAGCACATGAAAGTTCGTTTTGAAATGCATACGTAGTGTTGAAGCTGAATCACTCACCCAGTACTTACGAACTATTGCCAAGTGAGTGTTAACCTGCGATGCGTGACAACGCGAACTGGAATCCTGTTCTGACGTAAATCAGTTTCCCACAAGCGAATCTTCCAGAGTGAAGCTATAAGGAAGACCAGTGGATTCAATAGGAGAAGGATTCAGAGGGTGAATTGAAGGTGTGTTATACTTAACTTTGAGGTTGCAAAGTTCAGTTGAAATACTTTTATTTGTCATTTATTTTAGAGTTCTCGGGAAAATATCGTACGTTAAGTTAATGGATTATAATATTTTATTAAAATTCCTCAGGTTTTAAATGTCATAAAGTAAACATTTTATCATAAATCGCTTTTTATCTAAATAGAATAGGTGTTACTGATGTGATATATCTTTATTATTCAGTATTATGTACTGTAACTACTGATAGTTATTGCGGGACAACTGACCTAGTGGAATGAGGGGCCGCTCCAGGATAAAAATCCACGGGGAACCTTCAAAAAATGCATATGATGACATAATGTGTTACATATTATATCAAATTATTATTAAATGTGCTCATGGATTGAATAACTCTTTGATGTTAATGATTCAAGCAAAGTGTATAATAAAATGTACTTGAATCAATGGTTAATTGAATAGTGCTTCAAGTTACAAACTGTTTCCTGTTTCTCGAATGTTAGAAGAAATAGAGAACAGTTCATTGAAAAATATTTTGAGTGTCTTGTATAGTGACATAACTTGGATTTATGTATATACAGCTGAAAGATACAAAGTACATTATTGTAGTAATCTCTTAGGGGATAAAATTGTTGTTTGTTTTTTTTTGGAAGCTGCCACGACCCCCATGGTCTTCTCCCTGGAGCCGCCACTGAGTGGGATACAAATGATCGAAATGGGTCCTGTACAATCGAAGCGGATGCTTTCTTAACATGAAGAAAATGTAAAAGAATACTACCTGGACTCGTGTGAGCATATATTGGACTATATACTAGATCTGAACAGATTGACAGATTTTATATTCACAGTCGATAATACAACAACATAATGATTTGTTGTCCATACATATCAACATCGATTTAGAAAATTCAATTTTAAAAAATCTCAAGAAACTATGCGACCGTTAACACTGACACTTCAGCGGGCAAAAAACAAAAATACTTGCAAGTCTAGCATACAAATGAAACTAATAATCTGACGTACTTCAGTCCACGTACTAACGGGTGAAATGTAATGAAAACAAAGTAAGAAAACATCCATCTTTGCCCTTCTGAAAACACTTTATATAGATGGTCGTAAATGCGATGTTCCCAGATCTGATAAAATGTAAGAAAATATTATAAGATCCCTCCCAAGTAATAGCAAAAAAATTGCCGTTCCTTAAATACGTCCTTTCAAAAATTACATTTTTATACCATCAATGAATAATTTTATCTGGATTCGATTATTTAAGTAAAACAAAAAACAAATTGTGTAATACAAATTAATATCAGTCCTCAGATTGATATAGCTCTAACTCGAAAGTATCGGTTTTCATCACACCTGATAAAAGACATATTTTAAGAAGACTGTGGGGTCAATTGCCAAAAAATATTGGAAATTGGACGCCTTGGAACTAAAACTTATATACTTAAATAGAGTTCTCCAAATCTACAAAAAAAAAAAAAAAGGGGAAAAGAACATTGAGGTATTTAATATAAACGAACCTGATGTTACATTCAAAATCGTTTATATATTTAATGCGATATGGAACTGTCATTTAAAGTAGAGGGGAACGTGTTCTGCGAAGATCTCGATTAACACGTGTGATGCGCAGCCTAAACGTCAGACCGACGAATACTATACTTTTACAATGAAATCACATGCGTCTGAAATGATACAGATTCTACCAAAACAAACTGATCTACCAGACCCTCACTATACTCACATATTCTGTTTTAAATGAAGTTAAAGAACCATTGGAATTAACAATTAATGTTGCCTTCAAATAAGGATAATGTACAAAAAAATTGTGTTTTGATATATTTTAAAACCATCAATGTATATATATTTTAGCAATACATTTGTATAATAAATAAATATAATGTTGAGCCAATTAGATTATAAATAGAATACCATTAATAATAAATACGATTTATATATTTCCGTGTCTTCAGTGAAGCATGAAACATTTTATGAATCTCGGAATACCACGACGGTCGATTAAATTGAAAATACTATTTAAATGTTCCACAAAAATTATGTCGAGAAGATACAATTTTTCTTATTGTACAAAAAGAATTCATTAAATGTCTTTTTAATTTTCGCAAAACAAATCATTTCAATTATGCGCGCTATAGGAACACAAATCACGCCTAAAGCAGCATGGCATTCCGCAGGGACATGCGTCATTCAATATATAGCACATGGTTCACCTTCGTTAATACATGGATTCAGCTCAACATATTCCAAATTCACTCACCAAATCTAATTCTTCATCCACTTTCGTGATTCATTGAACACACCTGTAATTTCCACAATTCCATGCGGGAAGGTAGCGACACTCACAACAAACAATCCACCATTGATGTTTGAGGGTCCTCATTTAATTCCGCGCACGACCGCAAGATAGCAGACATCTGCATCTGTCACTTCGCAGAGTGGAAATGCTAACGAATTCAATGCCTTAAAGAGATCAAAGAATCGCTAAATTGTTAACAATGTAAGAAATAATCATGATTTACGACTGGGAGAACTAGATAGTAAGATAAAATAAATTGATTTGAAAAGTAAATACTGAATCTAATAAAGAATAAAAATATTTACATTTAGATTCATGATAGTGAGTACTTCTTGTTTTTCTGATTATGACTGTTTTAACTTCCGCAGTTCATGCTTATTATGTGGTGAGAGCTCATTTCAATAAAACAAGCAAATGATTTACAGATGAAGTTAAGAATTATACTGTGCTGCTATCTAGGAGACGTTCAGCAAAACAAAATCCCTATTAGTTCGCCACATCGCCACCATCACACTTGTTGTGGAATCGCAGAGGGAAATTCAAATTATTATTGACAGAAATGAATAAATAAATATGTTCTACTCCAAAATACGCAAAACAATACAATAAAATTTAATGTACTTACAAAAAAAGAAATGAAGAAATTATACTATTTTCATTTGTGTTGAATATTTCGTCTATTAGCAGACAAGGCAATGAGGTTTGGAATCGTGTCTTTCATTTGTTATGGGAGAAATACCGTGAATCACATTGAGGTCAAAAGGGTGTTTCCAGAAGCCTCAACGTCCAGAATAAATCGCAGCACATTCATTCTGTAAAATTAGTATCTGACCAATACTTTCCTTAGGAGTTTTCTTCAACGATTAAGAAGTTCTCTTAATGTTTGAACATAAAATCACGAGAAAAATTTCAATTTTCAAATTTGGTTTTTGGAAACTTTGTTTCGTTTCTTAACGGTTATTCTCTAAAGTAACTGCGAGTCCGCGCATGTAACACTTTCTCATGATAATGCACACATACTTATTGTCTATTGCAATGTTTGCTTTTGTATTAGTGAATTCTTTTCATTAAAATTTAGTGTTTTAAAAAGTAAATAAAAATATGAAAAGCTAACGAAGAAAATTGTATAGTAATGTGAAGGTACAAATTTATTTTGTGGATACACACAGTACACATTCTTTTATTTAAAATTTTATTTTTGCTTTTGAGAGGGTATATGTCTTATCAATCGAACACTGGATTGTACTCCAAGTAGCGTCTGCTATGAACAAAGCAAACCAAGTGCATAGACCTATCTCTTTCTTGGATGATGAAAGTATCTTTTGTACCTTCTTGAACAGTATTCGTGTGCCCATTTTGGAAGAACAGTTTATACGAGTACTTCTAAAATTGAAACACTTATTGAAGGTTTATTCTGAAAATGTAATTTAATGTACAAATCTTAATACAAATCTTAATGTATAAATCTTTCCGTTGCGTATCTTTTGCAAACGTTTACTTCCAATCACGATATGGCGTTATCTTCTGGGGCAACCCCTGAACACTGCATCCGAACTTTCAAAATTCAAAAGAGAATTTTTCAGATAATTTGTAAATCTCGTTCCCGAAACTCTAGTAAACCTTTATTTAAGGAATTAAATATTTGAAAACTATAAATAGTTTATAATACATACTTGTGAACTAACTTTTTTATGTCTTATTAAATACAATTTTGTTGGTATTCTGTTCATAACACGTACTGAACTATTATTATTCTTGTCTTAGAAGTTTGCTGAAATGTTAAATTTGCCTCTGCCTTAGGGCCCTTGACCGGAATTGATGGGGTATTCCCTCGCTTGCTTCCTGTCCTCCCCGTGGTCAAACAGTTTATATAAGTTTACTGTCCTCCCCGTGGTCAAACAAAGTTTGTAACTGCTTTTCGGAAATAAATTTATTTAAACGAAATGAAAGAAAATCTTAAGAATACATTTTATTTTCGAAAAAAATCCAATGTTGGATTGGTTTTGTAAAACTTTGTGGTTGTATTCCTTAAAGAAATTAAATTCTTGCACACTATTTTATATCAAGTTTTTATTTAACTTCACCCATAAGTTAGTATGTTTGGACCAAATCTTACAATCGAATTTTAAACCCAAACGATTGAGCTGAAATTTGTCACACATATACAAAGTGTTTAAAGACTTTTAAAAAAAGTTTCTGAATACGATTAAAAAAAAAAATAACTCGCTTATAACTTATATTACTCGTTTTAGAACATGGCTTAAATAAAAATCTGTTTTATTTATTATTATGTGTCATCTCAATGCTAAACCTTACATAGTTTGGTTCAGTTATTTCCCTGTAATACTCTTTATTTCACAAGAGTCATCCTCACATCCCCGTTTGAGAAAACACTCTACATCGTGTAATAAACTTTCTTGTAAAACTCATGTTGGAGATTTGTTCAAAATTACACATAAATCCAGTAGTGACACTAACTGATGATTGTAGGATGTGGACAGTGCCACATAATTTTGAGTCAGTGATGACCAGTCGTCTTTGGTGATTCTTGGTATTGTCTTGAAAATAGAGGGGAAATAATTTTATTATATCTGAGTATTTTAGCATCTAAATTAACAAAACATCAAAATCTTTGCTGTTAATGAAAAGTTATTTAATTAGAAACCCTCATATTTTAAAGAAAGTATTAAATAAAGAACGTTATACAATAAAATGTGGACTGGATGCGATATAATTCTAAAAAATGATATAAATATAGTACCATATTTCTACCATTTATAAGTTGCAATGTTTTATTTCATTTTAGTCACCAAATAATTCATCATTTTCGAGAATCCTTTAAAAATGTTTGATGTGTTGGATATTACTATTTTTATAAAGTTGTTCCTAACCTGATCCATCACATGGGACGTAGGGCAATAGTCACCTTGGAGTCACTTAGTTGTGACAATTTGACGAGATACATACATGCGTCTTATTTCGCATGAATTGTGTGCTTTCGAAATAATCTTTCTTTATTGCTGGTGGCTTGATGATATTGGAGTGTGGTATTCATAAGTATCATGACCTTTACGTATTCTTACACGTATCACCGAACTTAAAAGCAACTTAAGGACCAAGGTGTTATACTTTCACTTGTACACATTATGTCCTTGGATAACACTTCAATTTTGGATAAAGATATAAATTACATGAAGCGATACTTCTCAGAAATGATAAAAATAGCGATGGAGTAAATTTACTATCTGATACAGACAAGTAATTTAAATTATACAGAGTAATTTTGAATTTTTTGTTACATCTGCTGCTTTTTATGCATGGTAGATATATTTTATAAATGTTTCTGGTATATTTTTACTTACTAAATGTTGACCATGTTTAAGGAACCAATGCCGTGTATCCATGTAAATATATTGAGAAACACCGGATAAAGTCACAAACCTGTTGAAGAAACGTGTTACATAATAAAAAAATCTCAAATTAAAAAGCATCTTAAGTCTTCCCAAAAGTGAACACCGAAATGGTAGAAGAAATTAATTCATTGTAAAAGAATATTTGTGTGAAGAAGGTATGAGTTTAATAAGAGATAAAAAAATATTTGCTGAGGAGAGAAGAAAACAGTTGGGACTAAGGAAAATACTTTATTCCTTTAGGAGAGACGACGACGCGCAGTAGATTCCTAAAACCCACTCGCAGATTTACAGGTTTTTGAGCGGAAATGCTTAAAATGCTTCAGTATTCCACTTTGATTTCATCATGAATTTTAGTAAGGAGTCTCTTGCAGGGTCAGATTTCCTTCGGTAGCAGCGGTGATGAGAGGCTTCTCGAGACGGAAAGATGAGTCATAGAAGATCCAATGATATCTGTGAACCAAAAATCAAAATTACTTGATCATCACTTTTATCAGTGAAGTGTTTTGCTGTGGGCTTCATATGAAGAGGTCAGCCCTAGTTTCTTTTATTTAGAGAAGTGGTTCCGAAACGTTTTAGATCGGAGTCTAAACGTCATTCCTGGTGGCGCGGCGCAACTAACGTAAATAACTCAGAATATTACAATAAAATTTTTAATATATTTATGCATATATTTCTTTTCACATAATGAAGTGGTAGAGGTAAAAGGTTTTGTAAAAGTTAATTATTAGAATAATTATATTATATTTAATTTTATGACACCATATGCCCATGTATGATTCCTCAGGATGTCGCGTCACACGCTTAGGGAACCACTGATTTAGAGTGAAGTCTAATTGGAGGATATGATAGAGTGCTTCATTTCTCTGAAAAAGTGCCTTGTTAAGTGGTATATCATGAAAGTACAAGGAACCGAATAAATGTCCTAAAAGACACAAATTCACGTAAAATATCGTGATAGTCAGTTGTCTATCACCAACCAATTTTGATATTTCTATCAAGTCACTTTATTGGATTCTCGTCAGCTAAAACTTAGTACTTGTAAATATATTCAATGACAATAATATAATAAAATTATTTTGCATATTTAAATAAAGCTGTTAGAAATAACGCAATCTCCCACACTAATAAGAAATTGCAATATTCAATCCTTTAACTTACTAGTATATATTGAATTTATATCTAACTCTGATCTTCATATTGAAAAAGAATTTCTTGAATAATAATTAGAAATGATCCGGAACTAGAAGCTGTACCAATTTCAAATTCCTCTCCACAATCTAACGTCGATTCCATTTCTCGTGAGTCACAAACTTTTTGCGAAAATAAAATAATTATATTTCATCATAATGTCCAATCCCTTTCAAACAAATTGACAGACATTGAAATTCTGGTACACGAAAATCGATTCGATTTGCTATGCCTCACAGAGCATTGGCTTTCAACTAACAACATCAACGATACTGCTATTTCTAATTATTATTTAGCAAGTTCTTACTGTCGGCAAAATTTTAAAGGCAAAAATCCCCACGGAGGTACGTGTATCTACGTTCGTAATGATATTTTATCTTCTCCACTGACAGGCTACGAGAACTTCTGCGTAGATAGTGTGTTCGAAATTTCTGCAGTTGAACTGACCGACACCGGTATTGTTGTTTTGTGTATTTATAGACCTCCTCAATCAGATCTTGACATATTTTTTCGGAACTTCGAAAATGTTTTAGAACATATCGCACATAAATCTACTAAATCTATCGTTATATGTGGTGATTTCAATATCGATTTCTTGAGTACATCCGACTCTGCACATTCACCAGTTAATCGATTCAAGAATCTTATCGACTCCTTCAACCTTATTACTACGATAAATGACCCCACTCGCCTCTCCGGCTCATCTCAAACATTGCTAGATCAAATTATAGTCAACAATGGAATCTCGTATCTCTCTGAAGTGTTTATCGCCGGATACAGTGATCACCTTGCTCAAGTATTGACTATTAATAATACACTAAAACCGCTTAAAATCCTTTACAAATTTACAAGAGAGTTTAATGACATAAATAAATCCATATTCGTAAATTATTTGCGTGAAGAAACATGGAAAGATGTTTACAATTGCCAAAACACCGACGACAAATTCAATGTATTTATCTCAACATTCCTAAAACATTACAACTCTAGTTTTCCCATAAAACGCAAGTGAATTAACACAAAGAAATACAATAAATGGATCACCCAAGGGATAAGAATTTCTTCAAAAAACAAACGCCGTTTATATTATCATTCAAAACGCTATAACCAGCCACCCGAATTCCATAATTATTTTCGTAAATATAAGACTATTCTCCGAAAAGTAGTCTATGCAGCTAAAGTTATGGAAAACGACAGGCATATACTAAAATCGAACAACCGGATGAAAGCCATGTGGAATATTGTTAACAATTACACGTCAACTTCTGAAAATCGCGAAGAAAATGTTTCTTTACTAAACGATGGCAAGATCGTGTCAAATCCTCAGGACATCGCAAGTTTGTTTAATTCTCACTTCTCAGAAGTTGGTAAAATAACGAACTCAATATATCCAAATCAATGTCCTCCAATTATTACCACCCACATACCCAATTCTATGTTCACTTCCGAAACTAACGCCAGTGAAGTCATGGGAATCATCAGCTCCTTAAAAAACAAATTTTCACGAGGCATAGATGATATACCTGAGTTTATTGTTAAATCTTCGTCCCACGCTATATTAAATCCACTCGTAAATATTTTTAATAGTTCTTTATCGGAAGGGGTGTTTCCCAATATATTTAAGAGAGCTAAAGTGAAACCTTTACACAAGAAAGGAAACAAACTTAATATTGGAAATTACCGACCAATATCTCTACTACCCACTTTCTCAAAAATCCTAGAAAAATTGTTCTATAAGCGTCTTCTAGATTTTTTATCAAAATATAACATTCTCTCTGACGATCAACACGGTTTTAGGAAATCCTTTTCCACTACAAGCGCCATATTTTCCTTCTTAAACGATGTTACCACATCTCTAGACAGTGGAGAAAATCCTCAGGGTGTTTTTCTTGACTTATCCGAAGCATTCGATGTCATCGATCACGGAATACTCCTTTCCAAATTGCATTCTTTAGGCATTCGTGGACTTCCACATCAATGGCTAGCTTCTTATTTAAA